>PJEN01011227.1:46218-65214 GCA_004024605.1 Pteronura brasiliensis
AAAAAAAAAAAAAAAAAAAAAAAAAAAAAAAAAAAAAAAAAAAAAAAAAAAAAAAAAATGTAATTACAAATGAATAGAGAGGGAAAATGGAATAGTAACAATAAAAGACCTTTATTAACCCCAAAGAAGGGAAGAAAGAAGCAAAAAGCAAATATAAAACAGGTGGAACAAATAGAAAAAAATTAAATTATAGGTATACTAAAAATACATATAAACATATCACTTACAGAAACATAAATATGAAATGCTCCCGTTAAAAGGCAAAGATTGTCAAGCTGAATAAAAACAAAATATAAAACCTAGTCAGAAGTGCTTTTAAGAGTCTTAAATATAGGGTATTGAAAAGGTTGAAAGTAAAAGGATAGAAAAGATAGACAGAAAGTTAATATGGTCATATAAACATTAAAGTAAATTTTAAGATAAAAACCAATGCTAAAAACAGAAATATTTTTGATAATAAGAAAAGTTTCAATTTTCCAGGAAGGTAAAACAATTTCTAAACTTGTATTCATCCACTAACAATTTCAAAATAGATAAAGCAAAAAATTTGTGGAACAAAATGAAATAGTTACATGCTCATCTTTTAAAAAAAACTTTAACATACTTCTCATAATAATAAATAGAATAAGCAAGAAAAAAATCAGTAAGAACAAAGAAGACCTAAATAATGCAATTAACGAATTTAATCTAATCGACATATATAGAACACCAAAGATAAAGATGAAATGCATGTTCTTTTCAAGCACATGAGGGGTACTTACTAAAACTGACATATGCTAGACCATAAAGCAAGCCTTAACAAATTTCAAAGAAGTGAAATCATTCATTAAAGGTATATTTTCTGCCCACCGTGGAATTAAGTTAGATATCAGTCACAAAAAAACTTGAATATTCCCATGTTTAGACTAAACAATATCATTCTAACTACCTTTCTCAAAGCAATCTGGCTCTGCACATCAGCCCCAACCTCCCAATGCTGCCATGCCTGTTGGCTGTGCCTGACCCTCTGAACAGTGGGCCTCCTCCTGCTGGAGCTCTGGGGCTGGTCCTGCCTTCCCATCCTGAAAGCATTCTGTGGACCTTCTCCCTCTTTCCACACCATATAGTAATCTGGCCACAGGTGTGCCTCCTGCAGTAGCTTTCAGGAAACTTGTATTTCACCCACCTGAGAATATTCCCCATGCCCTCAATGTACTATGTTCTCTACTCTATGCCCTTCCTGCTGCCTTTTGTGCCTCATCTCCTCTCCCCCACACAATCACCTTTCACGTGCCTCACCTGCCTGCGGAACTCCTACTCATTTGTCAAGACCCTGCTCCAACTTCAAACTTCATCTTCTCCCTGAGCCCCAGTCAGAATTAAACATGGTTTGGGTGGCTATCCTTCTACTCGAACACCAATCTTATTTTACTCTGGCAGAGGCATATGTCTGTCTCTCCCTGCAGATCAAGAGCTGTGGGAAGATGGGGACCTGGTCCCGTTTAGGTTTATATACATAAAGACTAGCTCCATGAATGAAAAGCAGGAACTGAGCTATTCACTGAATGAATGAAGCCAGTAGGCATTAATAAATTGTCTTTTAATAAATGAATAAATGTTTTAGAGGGAGCTCCTACTTTTTACACAACTGGGTGTATGTTGATTCATTGATGCATTTACTGAATCCCTAATGTCGTGGCAGGCTAGAGGCAGGGCATACGGACGTGAATAAAACACAGACCCTGCCTTCATGGAGCTCAGACCCTCCTAAAGTTAACTGTAAGACAATTTAAAGATGAACTGATAGACATATGCTTAGGATTAATGCATTTCAAAGAAACATATCATTCTCTTAAAACAGTATGAGGTTCACATGCTTGTGATTAATGTTATTTCGTGGCTGGTAACACTAGAGAAATTTGGAAATGGTTCTATCCCCAGCCATTTCATTCTCTGGGTGACTTGGGTTGACATCATGATCATCAGGCAAGCTTTGAAATAATACTTATTGAAAGCTGAAAATGTGAATGAGTTTCCACCTGCAAGAAATGATGACTCTTTCCAAAAGCAGAGATAATTGTTAGCAATTTCAGAAGGAGAACTAGTAAAAGATTCATTCTCATATCGTTCTCATCTGT
This sequence comes from Pteronura brasiliensis, assembly GCA_004024605.1. Taxonomy (NCBI): domain Eukaryota; kingdom Metazoa; phylum Chordata; class Mammalia; order Carnivora; family Mustelidae; genus Pteronura; species Pteronura brasiliensis. The sequence goes on from PJEN01011227.1 coordinate 48,336, forward strand.
CTGATAGAGATGGAAGGTTTATATGGGCTTGACGAGTCCCCATGGCAACAGCCTTTCTCCTGGGTTACCATAGGAATTGTGAAGGCCTTTATAAACCTCCATTAACACAGCCTAGGCCGGCAGCCGTCAGAAACGTGTGCTGAGGAAGACACTGCAAAGAGGTGGCAAGGGCATTCGGGAATTAATTTTACCCTAGAGTAGCTGTGCAGGTTAAGTCCCCACCTCTGCAGCCATCAACACCAGATAACAGGAGAAGCAGCCCGGTGCCTTGAGTGCGTCATACGAAGGGGTTTTCACAAAATCTAGCCACAAACATATGACCAGGTTTGAAAAGATTTTGAGAGATGAGGAAGGACTCTGTTCTGACAAAACCTCACATGGGATAGCAGTAAATTCACACACTTTTATTTTTCCCCAGGACAGGGCATTAGAACCATATTAATACTTACTATTATTATTAATAATATAAAGGATGGTGGGTTTGGTTACTCAACAGTGTGAATGTTCTTAATACCACTGAACTATACACTTAAGAATTGTTAAGCAGTTAAAATTTTAGGGTATCGTGGCACATTAAAAATTTTAAAAAACCCTAATAATCATAATTATGATATTACCATTACTGAGCATCTACTATATCCCAGGCACCAATGCCAAGGGCTTCAGATGTTCTGTGTCATGTCATCGCACAAAGCCTGGGAGCAGCTGTCCCTACTTCAAAGATGACTATTTTTCCTACATTGAAGATGAGAATACCAAGGCTTAGTGAAATAAAGTAAGTTGTTCTGGGGTACACAACTAGATGTGGTGGGGAGCACGGTCAAGCCCAGGTCTCTCTAACATTGGAAAGCCCACCCTTAACCTACAACTTCAACATCCGTGTTACACACCGCAGCAGCTCACCAATATGATTAAGACAGCTTCTTCTGAATGGATACATTGAAGGTCTTGGAATTTTGTGTAAATGTTGTTGTTGTTCTCTTTAAGATTTAAAAGTGACCTCTTAGGGTGCAACTATAAGAGGGCTTTCATTTTTATTCTAACCCTTGAATTATGGTACAGCAATCACGTACTTTCCGAAAATATAAAGGCATTTCCATTTCGTTCAAAGTTGCATTGTATGAAGATGAGTAACTCCTGGCACTTTCAAATTGCAATCTGTATTTAAAAAAAAAACCATGAAAACGTACAGGACAGTTGCACAGAGGGAGACACTGTTTAATAAACAAGCTGGAGGGACGTCTAGGTGGCTCAGTTGGTTAAGCGTCCGTCTTTGGTTCAGGTCATGATTCTAGGGTCCTGGGATGGAGCCCCCATGTCAGGCTCCCTGCTCAGTGGAGAGCCTTCTTCTTCCTCTGCCTGCCGTTACCCCTGTTTATGCTTCTGCTCTGTCTGTCTCTATCTCTCTGTCAAATGGATAAATAAAATCTTTAAAAAAATAATAAAAATAGAGGCTCCTGCGGTGGCTCAGTCGGTTAAGCGTCTGCCTTCAGTTCAGGTCATGATCCCGGTGTCCTGGGATGGAGCCCTATGTCAGGCTTCCTGCTCAGTAGAGAGCCTGCTTCTCCCTCTTCCCTCTGTCCCTACCATCCCCCTCCCCCACTCATGCATGCTCGTTCTCTCACTTTCTAAGTTAAATAAATAAAATCTTTTTAAAAAATGATAAATAAATATGTAAGTATGTAAGCTGGAGAATGACAGGTCATGTTTAAGCACTGGAAAGCCCTTTCTCGTCAGGGCAGAGAAAATTACTATGCTTCATACCAAAAAAGAAAAAGTGGAATGCATTTGGTGAGAATCTCTTTGAGCTCTGATCAAGCTGTATAGAAGATATATGAAAAAAAAAAAGAAAAAAGAAAAAGGAAAAAAAAACCCACAACTCTGGGGAAAAGGAATTCTAAAACCATGGGGAATTTCTTCAGTAGCAAGAAGGAAAGCAGCAAAAGGAATTGGTTCTTTAAAAATAAGCCTTTGGGGCATGCCACGGGAGAGGAGGCGTGCCCTCCTTCGAGGTTTTTTCCACACGCCAGTCAAAGCTGTGAAGAACACTACCTAGAAGATTCTTCTACCAAGAGCCAAAAACCCGGGCCCCAGCCCCTGAAGCTCTCGGTGCTCAAGTAGGTAAACAGGAGAAGGAATTACATTTTTTTTCTCTTCAAAGACATAAGTAGAAAAGAGGATACTAATTAGCAGGCAATGAAAATATACCAGATTGCATCTACTTTTCTTTATTATTTAAGAAACTGTACTTGTTTCTTAAATATCTGGTGGTGGTTCTGCTTTCATAACTTCTTTTAAACAGTAAAATTGAGGGGAAATGGGGAGTTCTTGTTTAGTGGGTATAGAGCTTTGAAATTTTGAAAGATGAAAAGGTCTGAAGACCAGTTGCAAAACTATGTAAATGAACTTAATGCTGCTGAACTATACACTTAAAAATGGCTAAGGGACACATTTTATGTGATGTGTTTTTAGCCACATTTTTTTAAAAAAAGGTTTAAATTGATGATACCTGCCTTAGTCAGCTCAGACTGCTATAACAAAATTTCACAGACCGGGTGGCTTAAGCAACAGATACGTATTTCTCACACTTCTGGAGACTGGGAAGTCCAAGATCAAGGGCCAGCAAGATTATCTGCCTGCTGAGACCCCTCTTCCTGGCTTGCAGTTGGCCACCTATTTAATTGTCCTCACAAGGCAAAGAGAGTGGGCTCTGGTCTCTCCCTCTTCTCATAAAGACACTAATTCCTCATGCCCCCCCCACCTCTTGAACTCATATAAATCTAATAACTCCTGTAATAGGCATCCAGGAAGAGACACCTTTTCCTCATTAACAGATAAAATTCAGAACTCTTTTGCTTGGCTCTCAGATTGAGCTCATTTCTAGTCTGATTTCTGCATTTACTCACCCCCATGACCACTTGCTCTGCCTTTGCCCATCACAACGATGATCGACATGGCTTCTTTGGCCTTGACCCTTAACTCTTCTCCTGGGTCCTTATGCTGAATTTGCCCCCAGGTTAGATCTACTTCTGGCCCCTGTGAGCGGCCATCTGGAACCAAGCCTCCGAATCTTACCTCGCCAGGAGGGCCCATTCCAGGCTATCTCAAAAGTAGGATTCGTTGGACATAAAGCCAAAGGCATTATCAAGACACCGTACAAAAAATTTATAAAACAATAAGCTGAATTTTATCAGGAATAAATTGAAAGCTGTGTTCTGTGAGTCATTAAATCAATTGTTTCAATCTAGGATTCAAGATGTAGCTTGATAGTAGTTTATACAATACAGACTTTGGGCTTTTACTGACCATTACTGACAAATCTGATACTAGTCAACAGTCCGATAAGGTCACTAAAATTTCTAATATGATGTTTAGCTACCTAAGAAAGCTGGCAAACTCATTTAGTGAAGGGACAGGTAGTAAGTATTGTAGAATTTGCAGGCCAAACAGGCCCTTGTAGCAATTACTCAGCTCTGTCCCTATCTATCAAAGGCAGCCAGAAACAATACATAGAAGAACATTGGCTATGTTCCAATAAAACTTTAGTCATACAAACTGGGTCAGTTTGCTGACCTCTCGGCAACAACATGGAAAGCCAAGACAAAGGAGTTGATACTCTCGCTGCACCCAGCAGGAGTCAAGCCACAAGCTAATTCTTGTTTACTTCTGGGCTCTACAAGCATAGTTGGTAGAGATGAGAGAATAGAGATTTTCCTATTGGTCAGTATTGGTTTATTAATCCATCAAGCTTGAGCACCGTTTCTCAATTCAGCTCAGAATCCACCTAGAAGTACTCATATTCCATTTGAATTTCTCCATCTAGTCCCCGGGGGGAAATGGCTATCCTGGGCAGAGCCTTGCTGAAATCACACCACCCAATTCCACTATACATTCCACCCGGTTCCACTATGGAATCGAAGAACTGAGAGAGGTTAGGGGGTGGTGTATTGGTCCTTAATGAATCCATGTAGCTCCTGAGGATCATCCATCCTTTAAAATTTAATAGACCATCCTAGCTTCTGAGCTGCAAGATGGTAAATCTATGGGCAGAAGTCAAATATTGGTGGCCTGTGGCCTTATCCATCTACAGACCTATTTAATTCAGCCTGCACAATACTTTTAAAAACATTCAAATTTTCACCCCATTTGAAAAATTTTTAAATTTAACTTTAAAATGTTAAAGTTTCAGCAATTGGAGGCATGGCTACCACCGGCTGGAGCTCAGTAACAGCTGCCCCTTTAAGAAAGAGCCTGCCTTTTCCAGCTCACTAGGGTCTCCGCCCGCCCTACTTGACTCTTCTGTTATGTTCTGGTCTCCGTAAACGTTTAAGTTTACAATTTCTTCTACATAACCCACTTTTTCCCCTTTCAGAAAATCATGACTATTCTTAGCAGATTCCAGTCTTCTGACACATCCCCCATTTTTCACAGCTCCTCTGAGATAACCAGAAGTGGCCCAGTAATCTCATTTGCAAGGTCTCACGGTTCCCTAGAATACAATGTTCCTGGGCAGAAGGCTGCAAGCTTTGTGCTCAGTCTCTTCACCAGCTTGGACTTCAGTGATCTTTTTTCTGCTCCTGATTTTTCTACCCTTTCCATTCATAAAGGTCATTCTTCTTGGCAGAGCAAACGAAGGCCAAGAGTTTTGGAATGGCTTTGAAGGCATTTACCCAAGACATTTGCTTTTGCCTTGTTCACTCTTCAACTTGCTCCAAATAGCATTCTGTGTCTTTTATGATGTCCTGAGCATTGTTCACAAGTCAGAATTTATCCCAAGCTTTTGCTTTTCTGACGTCATTTGCACAAATCTTCGCCATATTTTATATTCATTCTTTGGTTTCCAGTAATGTCCTTGGAAGAGCAGAGCTCACAGAGCTCCCTGAGAAGCCAAAGGATTCCTTCTATTTAGAGTCCACCTCAGCTTCTTTGTCATCTGGATCGTATGCAAGTTCATAGACAGAATGTCCACATGGGGACCTTCCCAACCCTGCTGAGACATCTACCTCTTTAGAATTTCGAACTAGCTGAATCTCTTCTCTGGGTTTCTTTTTTCCCCCCTGGCTAATGGAAGCTCTCTTTCCCCCTCCTTTCTCTCTTAGGCTTCCTCTCCTTTCTATCACAATTAAATATAGGAGATGATCTCATCACCTTATTTACCTACTGGGAGAAAAAAATTGTGTGGCAAGTAAAACTTTATTAGAAGCTGGTTGGAATCTGAAATGTGCTTAGGTCTGACATCTTCTGGCTTCCAGCTGTGTTCTTTGAATTTTGGGGATATTGAGAATCCTCCTGGTAAAAGAACTCAAACAGATGCATGTGTTTGAGTAAATGATAAGGGAGGGACATTCAACAGAAAGTAAATTGCAAGAGGACATGCAGAATCCCTTGGACATAAATTACATTCAAAGAGGAAGGGTTCTGCATGACTAGTTAGATTCTGTGGCAAAGCCTGAGAGTCTGTGGGAAGAGCGATTGCAAGTACCACTCTGGGGAGCTTTTGCTTGAAACCATTCTGACTCCTCCAACTAGATAGACATGTGTGCCCTGGAAAGAAGGGAGCAATGAGTGAACTAAAGAGATTTTCATCAAAACTACTTGTGAGCTCCTCTAAGAGACTGAAGCAGGGAGGAGGGAAAGGACCATCTGGCCCAAGTAGCAGTTGGGACTAAGTGATGGTGTAGGAGCAAGCTGGGGACAGTCAACATGCACATGAAGACACCTTGCTTCCTTACCAGACCTGCAATTGGAGTCAGGGGTTCTTTTTTTCCATCTGGCTCACTGATCTTCAGAATGCCCCCATGTCATTAACAACTTCCTTTCTTTTATATTTTTGCCTTTCTCGAGGTTTGCCTCATAGCTCAAGACACCTCCATTCAAGGATTTGTCTTGTGATATGTAGCACTACCACACCTACTTCTTTCTAACAAGGTGAACACCTACATTACCATATTTAGGTATAAGGATCCTCCCACCAAGTCTCAGAGACTCCTAAAACTGTATCTCCCCTCTTGCATTAAAATATCAAAATTAGGGTGCGCCTGGGTGGCTCAGTGGGTTGAGCCTCAGCCTTCAGCTCTGGTCATGATCTCAGGGTCCTGAGATCGAGCCCCGCATCAGGCTCTCTGCTCAGTGGGGAGCCTGCTTCCCTCTCTCTCTGCCTGCCTCTCTGCCTGCTTGTGATCTCTCTCTCCCCCTGTCAAATAAATAAATAAAAATATTTAAAAAATTTTTTAAAAAGTAGTATTAATTTTGTATTAATACATCATAATAGCATTAGTACATCTTTTCAACCCTTTGTCTAGTTTTCACCCTTCATTACCTAAGAGTTTCCCTGCCCTCACCCCAGTCTTAAGCTTCTGGGTTACTAGTAACCAGCTCTACAATTTCTTTCTGAATGGTCACCAAGGACTCCATGATCTTGCCAGTCCTTACGTGATAATAGTTACTACTAATGATGACGATAAGTACCACTTATTGGGTAACTACTCTGAGCTATTCCCATCTGTTATCTCTTATCTTTGCAAGGATATTTTTATTTCCAATTTATAGATAGAAAAAACAGAGACTCAGGTAGTGAAATAACTTGCTCAAAGTTCCAAAGCTATTAAGCAGATGAGTTGGTCTAACACCCTGACATCCTCAAAAGAGATGATTGAAAGAAGTTTAATGAAGGGAACATGGTAAGGTATGAAGAGTTCTAGAAAACCTGCAAGGGGTGATAAAGTAATCCATTAACAGAAATAGTAAAGAGCTTTAGTTATCCTTGGGCATGAAGGGGCAAGAGAAGCTAGTGGTCACTTGAACCTGGAGAGAAATCTGTAGGGAAGGGCCAACTGTCAGGAGCAGCCATGACCAAATTGCAACCCAACAGAGAGGGAACTGGGAAAATAAATATTCTTTTTTGGGGAAGGGGAATAATATTTTGACCTCACTTCTCACCTCTGAGTACCTGCCAGTCCTCCCGTTGGCTAAACCCAACTGAAGGTAGGAGAGCAAACCTCAGGTCAACTCCCAGCATGCAGAGCAAGGTCAAGACAGGTGGAAAGTGGGTCTGGAGGAAAATGGAGAACAACCCTTAGAACTGAGATTTGAAACCTGGTTTGTCTAACTCCAAAGACCTTGTTTTTCTCAAAATTCCAGGGTCTTAAATTCTAGATCCTTAACTTAGTATCTTAACTAAGAGCTCATAATTTTAGTTTCTAATACCTCAATCTCCAAATCCAAATTCCATTCTCAGACATGCATCTTAGGTTGTCATTAACTTTCCAGATAACCTTATTTCTTCCAAGTTATCTTCCAAATAATGACCTCAGGAAGCAGAGAAGAAAGCTGTGCCTGTACCCATAAGTTCTGCAGTGTCGTATTTAGCATATTAGAATCCCTGGAGATACTGATAACATTTGCCCACACAAATGATTCATTAAGAGTGGGATATCTTAGCACACTCTGCCACAGCCAAGACACCTGCTCCGAGAAGTTTGTCCTTTCCTGATTGGAGGACCACCCCAACCCACAGTCCCTTGAAATCCTTCACTCCTCAATTTTCTCTGACCTTTGTTCTTCCATCCTATCTACCTCTTTCTTAAGAAGGCATACCAAGAAGCATTCATCAACCTCTTTTCTATTCTCTTCAATCAGGGAAATCTATTAAGACTTCCAGTGACTTCTGGTTATTGATTTACTATATAATCAATATGCCTTCATCCATGGACAGTATCTTCCATGTCTTCCCCAAAGATGGGGAAGTAGTAATTGTATTGGTCAGTTCCCAAGGCAAAAATTGGTCCACTTTTTTAAGTTGGCAGTATCACTGCTTTTAAAAGTCATGTAAAAGTAAAAAAAAAAAAAAAAAAAAAAACATAAAACAAAACATAATTATGTATGCAGAAAATCCTAAGAAATCTGCAAGAAACTAGAACTAATAGGTGAATTTAGCAAAGTCACAGGTTACAAGGTAATTATATAAAGTCAGTTGTATTTTTAAAGACTATCAGTGAAAAATTAGACAATGAAATCAAACAATACCAATACAGTAACATAAAAAAGTAAGACATCTAGGAATACATTGAACACATATATGCAAGACCTGTACACTGAACACTACAAAATGTTTCTGTGATAAACTGAGAAAACTAGACAAATTTAAAGGTACACATACATATGTTCATGAATTGCAAGTCTCAATCTTATTACGGTACCTGTTTTCTCTAAATTTATTTATAGATTCAATGTTATTCCTATCAAAACCCCAGCAGTCTTTTTTGGTAGAAATTGACACACTTATTCTAAAATGTATATGAAATTGCAAATGATTTAGAATATCCAAAACAGTTTCGAAAAAGAAGCAAAAAGCTGGAGGACTTACCCCACCTGACTTCAAGACTTACTATAAAACTATGGTAAACAAGAGAGTGTGGTATTGGTGTAAGAATAGACAAATGGATCAATGGAACAGATGTGACAAAGGTGGCAAAGTAACTCAATAGGGAAAGCGCAATCGTTCTTCAATCAGGGATCACTGGATACCAATATGGGAAAAGATATCCTTACCTCACATCATACACAAGAATTAACCTGAAATAGATCATAGAACAAACAGAAAACTGAAACTAAAAAACTCCTAGAGGAAAATATAAGAGAAAATCTTTGAGAACTTGAAGTCAGCAAAGATTTTTTTACTCAGGACAGGAGAGGCATTAAACATAAAATAAAAAACTGATAAATGGAACAACAATAATCCTGAGGCTACTGCCTGGGGAGTTTAAGCCAGCTTGGCACCTAGAAGAGTCTCTTTCTCTTTGTGTATTTTTGCCCTTGTTAACAAGCATGTTAAATTGACCCTTGGCTAAAGCTCTTGAGTTCTACATAACTCCAGTCCAGGCTGCCAAAGTTCTCTGTGCTGGACTGGGTCTCAGTCCCAGCAAACAAGAAAATGTGAATTTGCCTTTCTTTGCCTTTGTTCTTTGTTAATGTATATCTTTGTAAATATGTCAAGAAAAGAAGAGGCTGAGCTGACACAGAATTTACGTTCTCCTGGATCCTATGCCAAAATAGTATCATACACTGTCAATGCTCCAAGATCATCACAGGCATCAGGTACTGCTGCCATGCTTTGTCTCATTCTATGGATTAAAAACCACTGTCCCCTAAATGTTACATTAGAAACCTTAAATTTAATTAATAGGAGGCCACATTTCTTGACCCTGCCTTGGAGAAGAAAAGCTATTCCCAAGAGGATGTTTCTATCATAATCCACACTGCCGCCTTGGAAACACAGTATACCAGGACTGCTGTAGATACTGTTCCCATTACCGAACATCAGGTGCCACTAAAAGACCCAGCCCTGGCTTAAGTAAGGACATGGACAGTAATAAAGGTGTTTCTCTGCTTTGGAGGTCTCAGAGATGTTTTAACTGCTTGAGACTCCCATAAGGGCAGGGATTCAAGACCTGCCTTTGATAGCCGTGAGGCTGAAGACATCCTTTCAAAGAAGAACACACATCAGTAGTCTCAGCTATGAATCCATGGACCCTACCTCTGGCTTTGTCCCTCCCTAGCCCTGAACCTATGGACTTGACTCTTCATCCTTTTGCATAAACCCAACAATTTCTGAATTTCTGATCTTGCTGGAATCTTCCCTCAGCACCCTAGAGCTCTAGCAATGTTTCCAGCATTAGAAATGTTCCTTTGGGTGTGGCCCCAGCTGATCCAGTTTACCCAACATTGGTTGCTATTCTGTTCTCTAATAAAGCACAGAACTGAGGAAAGCTTGTAAGGTCTTGCCACAGCTCTATCTCCAACCTTCAATTCAGTTGTTTTCTGGCCTTTGGAGACACAAGATGGTCATTGACTTCCAGAAGACTATTCTCTGGTTAGGGAGAAACTAAAGCAAGTCCCACAACTTTTTGAACTAAGACTTTTGCTGTTTATAGGGCTGGTATGATGGTCAAATGGGAAGGTATAAAGTACATGCACAATAAATTCACGTGATTTCTGCACACAGGGAATGTTATATGAAATGCATCTTTCCGTTTGAGTGTTAATGAGATCCCTAGACTGTAAACAGTACAAATAATTAATTAAGTAATTAGCAGAAACCCTACTTCAGTTCTAGATTTAAACCAAAACCATAATTACTTATGCAGCACGCTGTCTTGATCTCCTTTCTATAACATTTAAGATGGTATTTTGGCTGCTTTTTTATGTACTTGTTGTTTTCACATAAACAAGACGGTCCCTTCAACCAGACCTCTGGGCCACTCTTCTGGCCAAAACAGATACTCTATACACTTCATAGCCCTCAGAGATAGCACTGAAAGGAGCCCTCCACCTGTCCCCAGAGCCTTCTTGGATTCTACCATCAGCCATTCTGCAGAGAAAGGGTTTATGAGTTCCCTAACCTCAATATAAAATTTAAGTCTTGTAGCTGAGAAGTCACAGATTTAACTTCTGCTTCACTCTGTACTCTCCTCCTCCTCCTCAAGCCCATCCCTACCCAGCCTCACCTGCTCATTTGTGTACATGTCAATCTCCCCACTGGATCCCAACTTCATTCAGAAATAAAAACTATAGGTCTCTTTTGGTGAGGCTAAGCAAGATGGCAGAGGAATAGGAGACCTAAATTTCATCTGGTCCCTGGAACTCAGCTAGATAGTTATCAAACCATTCTGAACACCTACAAACTCAACAGGAGTTCTGAAGAAAAGAAAAGTAGCAATTCTATGAACAGAAAAGCGACCACTTTCTGGAAGGTAGGATGTGCAGAGAAATGAATCTGTGGCAATATTTGGGAAGATAGACTACAAGGCAGGGCACAGGGGGTGGAGGGAGCCCCCATCAGTCGGCTCCTGGCAAATGATAGAGCAGTGGAGCACAAAATCAGAGATTTTAGAAGTCTCCTCTGCTGAGGGATGTCACTCAGGTGGCTAAGGGGGCGGGTGGAACCCTCAGGTCCCTCGGGGTCACAGAAAGACTGGGGGTGCCTGAGTGTGGCAGAGCTCCCAAGTATCAAGTATCAGAGTGGGGAAGCCAGAGGCAAAGATGGAGCCGAAGAGGGGGCTCTCAGCTCAGGGCTGCCACAAACCATGATCCGTGGCATAGTCAGGCCACTAATCTTTGAGCAGAAACCCCACAAGTGGCAGATCTGGGGAGACCTACCTCCTTCCTTCACCAGGAGGAGCAGCATAGGCACACACTACAGGAATCTGTTGTGTTTGGAAACTCCAAACGGGGCCCTGTGCCAGAGATAGAAATGCTCAGTCACAGGCCGGGTGAGCACTGAGTAAGGCCAGAGACCAGGGAGATGGGAGTGATTTTTCTCTGAGAGAGCACTGAGGAGTGGGGCCCTGAGCTCTTGGCTCCTTGGGCAGTGACTGGGAGACCACTATTTTCATTCTCATCCTCTAAAGCTGTAGGGAAAGCCTTCAGGGAACAAAAGGTCCAGAAAGCTAACACAGATTACTTAGCCTGGCCCCAGTGCAGTTCCACCTTGGACAAAGACATTTGAGAATCACTGCAATGGACCCCTACCCCAGAATATTAGCAAGAACATCCAGCCAAGACCAAGTTTAACAAGCAATGAGAACTGCAAAACTCCAGTGCTGGGAGATTATAGCACATAGAATTCATGGCTTTTTCCCCATGATTCTTTGGTCTTTCAAAGTTAATTTTTAAATTTTTCTTTCTTTTTTCTTTTTCTATTTATTTTTAAAAAATTTTTCTTCTTTCCTTTTTCAACAAATATCAATTCCTTTTTAAAAATCTTTTTTAGCTTTCATTTTTACAGTCATAATCTATCCTTTAATTGTATTTAATCTTGTTTTTTGCATATATGTAAGTTTTTCTCTCCTTAAAATTTTGGGATGCAGTTTCTTTTAACAGACCAAAATATACCCTAAATCTAGTGTATGGCTTAGTTCTATTCACCCATTTGGTCATATTCTCTCCCCTTATTTTTTTTTTTTCTTTCTTCTTTTCTCAATCAACTTCTTATCTTATCAATTCTTTCTTTAAAATCCTTTATAAGCTTCATTTTTACAGCCATAGTCCCTCCCTTCATTGTATTTACCCTTATTTTTGTGTATATATATGGGTTTTTTTTTTCTTTAAAAATTTGGGAGGCAGTTTCATCTAACAGACCAAAATACACCCAAAATCTAGTGTGCAGCTCTGCTCTGTTCACCTGTCTGATCATATTCTTCATATTCTACTTCTTTTTTATTTCTCCCCACCACCCCCCTGCTGGTTTCTGGTCTCTTCTGATTTGTTTAGTGTATATTTTTCTGGGGTCATTATTACCCTTTTAACATTTTGTTCTCTCATTTATCTATTCTTCTCTAGACAAAATGACAAAACAGAAAAACTCACCTCAAAAAAAGAACAAGAGGCAATACTGACTGCCAGGGACCTAATCAACAGGGACATTAGTAAGATGTTGGAAATAGAGTTCAGAAGGATGATTGTAAAGATATTAGCTGGTCTTGAAAAAAGCATAGAAGATACTAGAGAATCCCTTTCTGGAGAAATAAAATCTAACCAAGTTGAAATCAAAAAGGTTATTAATGAGGTGCAATAAAAAATGGAGGCTCTTACTGCTAGGATAAATGAGGCAGAAGAGAGAATTAGTGATATAGAAGACCAAATGATGGAGAATTAAGAAGCTGAGCAAAAGAGAGATAAATAACTACTGGATCACAAGGGGATAATTCAAGAGATAAGTGATACCAGAAGTCAAAACAATATTAGAATAATTGGGATCCCAGAAGAAGTGGGAGGCAGAAGGCATATTGGAGCAATAGAGAACTTCCCTAATCTGGGGAAGGAAACAGGCATCAAAGTCCAGGAGGCACAGAGAAACTCCTTCAAAATCAATAAAAATAGTTCAACACCCTGACCTCTAATAGTAAAACTGACAAATCTTAGAGACAAAGAGAAAATCCTGAAAGCCCCTCGGGACATGAGGTCTGTAACCTACAATGGTAGAAACATTAGATTGGCAGAGAGACTTGGCAGGCCAGAAAGTACTGGCATGATATATTCAGTGCACTAAATGAGAAAAATATGCAGCCAAGAATACTATATCCAGCTAGGCTGTCATTGAAAACAGAAGGAGAGATAAAAAGCTACCAGGACAAACAAAAACTAAAAGAATTTCTGATTGCCAAACCAGCCCTATGAGAAATATTGAAAGGGGTCCTCTAAGCAAAGAGAGAGCCTTAAAGTAACATAGACCAGAAAGGAACAGACAATATAAAGTAACAGTCACCTTACAGGCAATACAATGGCACTAAATTCATATTTTTCAATAGTTACCCTGAATGTAAATGGGCTAAATGCCCCAATCAAAAAGACACAGGGTATCAGATTAGATTTAAAAACAAACAAACAAAAATGAGACCCATCAATATGCTGTCTGCAAGAGACTCATTTTAGACCCAAAGACACCTTCATATTTAAAGTGAGGGGGTAGAAAACCATTTACCATGCTATGGGCATCAAAAGAAAGCTATGGTGGCAATCCTTATATAAGGCAAATTAGACTTTAAACCAAAGACTAGAATAAGAGATGAGGAAGGACACTATATCTTACTTAAAGGGCCTATACAACAAGAAGATCTAACAATTGTAAATATTTTTGCCCCTACCACGGAAGTAGCCAATTATAGAAACCAATTAATAACAAAATTAAAGAAACCCACCAACAATAATACAATAATAGAAGGGAATTTTAACACCCCCCTCACTGAAATGGAAAAGATCATCTAAGCAAAAGATCAACAAGGAAATAAAGGCTTTAAACAACACACTGGACCAGACTGACTTCACAGATATTCAGAATATTCCACCCCAAGGCAGCAGAATACACACTCTTCTCTAGTGCACATGGAACATTCTCCAAAATAGATCACATCCTGGGTCAGAAATCAGGTCTCAACCAGTACCAAAAGATTGGGATCATTCCCTGTATATTTTCAGACCACAATGATTTGAAACTCGAACTTAATCACAAGAGGAAAGTTGTAAAGAACTAGAATCCATGGAGGCTAAAGAGCACGCTACTAAAGAATGAATGCGTCAACCAGAAAATTAAAGGAGAATTTTAAAAACTCATGGAAACATATGAAAATGAAAACACAACTGTTCAAAATCTTTGGGATGCAGCAAAGTCAGTCCTAAGAGGAAAGTATATAGCAATACAAGCCTTTCTCAAGAAACAAGAAAGGTCTCAAATATACAACCTAACCCTACACCTAAAGGAGTTGGAAAAAGAAAAACAAATAAAGTCTAAACCCAGCAGGAGAAGATAAATAAATAAAGATCAGAGCAGAAATCAATTAAATAGAAACCAAAAGAACAGTAGAACAGATCAAAAAAACTAGGAGCTTGTTCTTTGGAAGAAATAATAAGATTGATAAACCTCTGGCCAGACTTAACAAAAAGAAAAAAGAAAGGACCCAAAAAAATAAAATCATGAACAAAAGAGGAGAGATCACAATCAACATCAAAGAAATACAAACAATTATAAGAACATATTACGAGCAACTAAACACCAGCAAATTTGACAATCTGGAAGAAATGGATGCATTCCTAGAAATGTAGAAACTACCAAAACTGAACCAGGAAGAAATAGAAAACCTGAACAGACCCATAACCAGCAAGGAAATTGAAGCAGTAATCAAAAATCTCCTGACAAACAAGAGCCCAGGGCCAGATGGTTTCCCAGGGCAATTCTACCAAACACTTAAAGAAGAATTAATACCTATTCTCCTGAAACTGTTCCAAAAATAGGAATGGAAGGAAAATTTCCAAACTCATTTTATGAGGCCAGCATTACATTGATCCCCAAACCAGACAAAGACCCCACCAAAAAGGAGAATTACAGACCAATATTCCTGATGAACATGAATGCAAAAATTCTCACCAAAATACTAGCCAATAGGATCCAACAGTACATTAAAATGATTATTCACCATGACCAAGCGGGATTTATTCCTGGGCTGCAAGGTTAGTTTAATGTCTGCAAATCAATCAATGTGATACAATACATCAATAAAAGAAAGAACAAGAACCATATGATATTCTCAATAGATGCTGAAAAAGCATTTGACAAAGTACAGCATCCTTTCTTGATCAAAACTCTTCACAGTGTAGGGATAGAGAGTACATACCTCAATATTATCAAAGCCATCTATGAAAAACCCACAGCGAATATCATTCTCAATAGGGAAAAACTGAGAGCTTTTCCCCCAAGGTCAGGAACACAGCAGGGCTGTCCACTATCACCACTGCTATTCAACATAGTACTAGAAGTCTTAGCTTCAGCAATCAGACAACAAAAAGAAATAAAAGAATCTGAACTGGCAAAGAAGAAGTCAAACTCTCACTCTTTGCAGGTAACATGATGTTCTATGTGGAAAACCCAAAAGACTCCACCCCAAAATTGTTAGAACAGGAATTCAGTAAAGTGGCAGGATATAAAATCAATACACAGAAATGTATATAAATTGCATTTCTATACACCAACAACAAGACAGAAGAAAGAGAAATTAAAGAGTTGATCCCATTTACAACTGTACACAAAACCATAAGATAGCTAGGAATAAATCTAACCAAAGAGGCAAAGAATCCGTACTCAGAAAACTATAGAACACTTATGAAGGAAATTGAAGAAGACACAGAGAAATGGAAAAACATACCATGCTTATGTGAAAATGTCTGTGCTACCTAGAACAATCTACACATTCAATGCAAGCTCTATCAAAAATCATCAACCTTTTTCACAGAAATGGAAAAAATAATCCTAAAATTTATATGGAACCAGAAAAGACCTCGAATAGCTAGAGGAATGTTGAAAAAGAAAAGCAAAGTTGGTGACATCACAATTCCGGACTTCAAGCTCTATTACAAAGCTGTCATCATCAAGACAGTACGGTACTGGCACAAAAACAGACACATAGATCAGTGGAACAGAATAGAGAGTCCAGAAATGGACCCTCAACTCTATGGTCAACTAATCTTCGACAAAGCAGGAAAGAATGTCCGATAGAAAAAAAGACAGTCTCTTTAACAAACGGTGCTGGGAAAATCGGACAACCACATGCAGAAGAATGAAACTGGACCATTTCCTTACACCACACCCAAAAATAGACACAAAATGGATGAGACTTAAATATGAGACAGGAATCCATCAAAATCCTCAAGAAGAACACAGGCAGCAACCTCTTTGACCTCAATGCAACTTCTTCCTTGAAACATCGCCAAAGGCAAGGGAAGCAAGCAAAAATGAACTATTGGGACTTCATCAAGATAAAAAGCTTTTGCATAGCAGTCAACAAAACCAAAAGACAACCAAAAGAATGGGAGAAGATATTTTCAAATGACATATCAGATAAAGGACTAGTATCCAAAATCTATAAAGAACTTATCAAACTCAGCACCCAAAGAACAAATAATCCAATCAAGAAATGGGCAGAAGAGCAATGGCCACGGTTGCCAAACTGTGGAAAGAACCAAGATGCCCTTCAACAGACGAATGGATAAGGAAGATGTGGTCCATATAGACTATGGAGTATTATGCGTCCATCAGAAAAGATGAATACCCAACTTTTGTAGCAACATGGATGGGACTGGAAGAGATTATGCTGAGTGAAATAAGTCAAGCAGAGAAAGTCAATTATCATATGGTTTCACTTATTTGTGGAGCATAACAAATAGCATGGAGGACATGGGGAGTTAGGAGAAGGCAGTTGGGGGAAATTGGAAGGGGAGGTGAACAATGAGAGACTATGGACTCTGAAAAACAATCTGAAGGGTTTGAAGAGGTGGGTGGGTGGGAGGTTGGGGGAACCAGGTGGTGGGTATTAGAGAGGGCACGGACTGC
>PJEN01011228.1:0-65103 GCA_004024605.1 Pteronura brasiliensis
AGTGACTCTTAATCTCACAAAACAAACTGAGGGTTTCTGGGGGGAGGGGGGTTGGGAGAGGGGGTTGGGGTTTTGAACACTGGGGAGGGTATGTGCTATGGCGAGTGCTGTGAAGTGTGTAAACCTGGCGATTCACAGACCTGTACCCCTGGGGATTAAAATATATGTTTATAAAAAAATAAAATTATTAAAAAAAATATATCATTCATCATGTGCAGTGGGATTTATTCCTGGGTTGCAAGGATTGTTTGATATTGGGAAATATGTGAACATAATGCACCACATTAATAAAGGAAAGTATAAGAAACATATGATCCTTTCAATAAACGTAGAAGAAGCATTTCACAAAGCACAGCATCCAAACTGGTGGGAAAAATGAAGGACCATGTCGAGAGGAATGAAATTGGACTATTTTCATAGACTATACACAAAGATAAAATGAAAATGGATGAAAGACCTTAATGTGAAATAGGAATCCATCAAAATCTTAGAGTAGAAGAGAGACAGCAACCTCTTTGACCACAGCGACAGCAACTTCTTGCTAGACACATCTCCAAAGGCAAGGGAAACCAAAGGGAAATTGAACTATAAGGATTTCCTCAAAATACAAAGCTTTTTCACAGCAAAGAAAACAGTCAACAAAACTAAAAAGAAATCTACAGAATGGGAAAATATATTTACTAATGACATTATCAGATAAAGGGCTAGTATCTCAAATATACAAAGAACTTCTCAAACTCAACACCTAGAAAAACAAATAATCCAGTGAATAAATGGACAGACGGCATAGACAGACATTTCTTCAAAGAAGACATACAAATGGCCAACAGACACTTGGAAAAATGATCCACATCACTTAGCATCAGGGAAATACAAATCAAAACCACAATGAGATACCACCCCACACCAGTCAGAATGGCTAAAATTGACAACAAATGTTGGGAAGAATGCAGAGAAAAAAGAACCCTCTTACACTGTTGGTAGGAATGCAACCTGGTGCAGCCACTCTGGAAAACAGTACAGAGGCTTCTCAAAAACTTAAAAAATAGAACTAGTCTATGAGCTAGCAATTACACTTGTAGGTCCTTGTGCAGAGGATACAAAATTAGTGATCTGATGGGACACAAGCACCCTAATGCTTATGGCTGCATTGTCCACTATTGCCAAACTGGAAAGAGCTTGATGTACATCAATGGATGAATGGAGAAAGATGCTGTGTATAGACAATGAAATATTACTCAACCATAAAAAAAATAATGAAATATTGCATTTGGAACAATGGGGATGGAAATAGAGGACATTATGCTAAATGAAATAAGTCAGTAAGAGAAAGACAAATACCATGTGATTTAACTGTTATGTGAAGCTTAAGAAACAAAACTGATGAACATAAGGAAAAAGAAGTAAGAATAGAGTAGGATAAAAACAGAGAGGGAGACAGACAAACCATAGTGAATCAATTATAGAGAACAAATTGCAGGCTGCTGGAGGGGACATGGATAAGGTGATGGGGTAATTTGTTGATGTGCATTGAGGACGGCACTCTATATATTGAGCCCTGGGTGTTATATGCAACTGATGAATCCCTAAATTCCAAACCTAAATTAATAATACACTCTAGGTTTACTAGCTTGAATTTAAATAAAACAAACAAACAAACAAAATAAAATAGAGGATTAAGTAATGCACTTGTCATGATGACATCACTAGTTGATGTGTGGAATTGTTCAATCACTATATTGTACACCTAAAACATATATAAAACTGTATGATAACTATATTGAATTAAAATAAATTATACCAAAATAAAATAAAAATAAGATTCAGGTTTTTACTCAAAAGCCCAATGTAAATTTATTAGAGCCAGCTCCAGATACTTTTAAATTGAAGTTCTGGTCTTTGAAATATTGAATCCACTGGGGTAACTTTTAACAGCATGTCCATTAATGGGCTAAACCATGATCAATCCAGCATAGTTAAAAGTAAAAGGATAAAATAAGAATCAATGTGCACTCCAGATTTAGTTAACTTGGCAAATCAAGTTACCTGCATCTTAGAGGATTCAACTAAAATAAAGAACACTAAAATTCTTAACATTCATCCCTGGCAAATTGATGCCTTTACACAGAACCCCAAAGTGTGTGGTTTCTGCTATTCCTGAAAGGAGCCAGGATGGAGGATGGAGGGAAATGTCACAAAGGTGAGTGCTCCAGGCTCTCTTAGTCCTCTAGCCAGCTTTTGCAAAGTTCTAATTACCAAAGATGAGGTTCCAAGGAACAACAGAGCTTTTATCAAGCCTCCCTCTTAACTAACTTGGAAAAATAAATTGGGAATGAATCTGTGTTCTTATTGACACTGAGGCTACACTCTCAATGTTCAACCCCACTGCTATAAAGCAGCCCCTTCCTGAGAGTACTAAAGTAGTTAAAATACTGGGGTGTCCAATAAACTTCTAAAGGTCTTATTTCTAAACATGCTTCCTTAGGTTTAGGCCTTTTTTAGAGATAACCTTCTTTTTCTCCTTATTTCCTTCGGCTCTATTGCCAGAAGGACAAGATTTATTTAAAATATTTTGCTGGGGGCACCTGGGTGGCTCAGTGGGTTAAAGTCTCTGCCTTTCGCTCAGGTCATGGTCTCAGGGTCCTAGGATCAAGCCCCGCATTGGGCTCTCTGCTTGGCAGAGAGCCTGCTTCCCCCTCTGTCTCTGTCTGCCTTTCTGCCTGCTTGTGATCTCTATCAAATAAATAAATAAAATCTTAAAAAAATTAAAATAAAATAAAATAAAATATTTTGCTGGATTTTCATTCTCTCAAACAGGAAAAAATAATTCTGAATTTGAAAGTAGTGACAAAGTAGCCAACCAAGTGAATTAAATAAACACAAGTCACATTTTAATTATTCCATCTCTAATGACACTATATCTAAATGAAATATTGCAATAATGACACTATATCTAAAACTATAACTAAATCAGGGAACAAAGATCACTTGTTTCTCTTGGATACAGTACCATCCCCTTTATGAGAAAAGTCTTCAGTTGATCTTGGAAGAATGCACAGTGCACTTCCTGTCAATATTCAAGTAGATTTCTCAAAATTTCTCTGAAGAAGAGCCTGCTTCTCCCTCTCTCATTAGCCCTGTTTGTGCTCATTCTCACTCTCGGTCCAATAAATAAATGAAATCTTTTAAAAAATAAATTTCAGTTATTTAACATAGAATAATAATTACTTTCAGGTGTAGAATTTAATGATTTACCACTTACATAAAATTCTCAGTGCTCAACACAACCAGTAACCTCCTTGATACCCATCACCTATTTAACCCATCTCCTTGACCAACTCCCCTCCAGGATTCCTCAGTTTGATCTCTATAGTTAAGAGTCTGTTTTCTGGTTACCTCTATTTCACCCTCCCCATGTTTATGTGTTTTCTTTTTTAAATACCATATGAGTGATTCCATACCATATGAGTGAAATCATGTATTTTTCTCTGGCTGACTTGTTTAGCATAATAGTCCCTTGCTCCACCCATGTTGTTGCACATGTAGTGAAAATATGGGACACTTGCACCCCAATGTTCATAGCAGCAATGTCCACAATAGCCCAGCTGTGGAAGGAGCCAAGATGTCCTTCAACAGATGAATGGATAAAGAAGATGGGGTTCACATATACAATGGAATATTACTCAGCCATCGGAAAGGATAAGTACATACCATTTTCATCAACATCGATGGAAATGGAAGGGATTATGCTAAGTAAAGTAAGTCAAGCAGAGAAAGGCAATTATCATATATAAACCATATATGGTTTCACTCATATATAGACTATAAAAATACCACAGAGGACCATAGGGAATTGTGGGAACACTGAATGGGAACAAATCAGAGAGGGAGAAAAACCATGAGAGATTCTGGATTCGAAGAAACATGCTGAGGGTTACAGAAGGGAGAGGGGGTGGGGGGATGAAGTAACCATGAGATAAGTATTAAGGAGTGTATGTTGTGATGAACACTGGATGTTATACAAAAGTAATGAATTGTTGAACACTACATCAAAAACTAAGTACTATATGGTGGCTAACTGAACAAAATAAGAACCCATTAATTAATTAAAGGTAAGAAACCAGTCATATATATATGAAAATAGAGTATCTGAAATAATATTTGGATAAGAGTAATATGAAAAAATCCAAAAGAAGATTTTTAAAATTTTAAGTTTTAGTTTTAATTCAAGTTAGCTTACATATAGTGTTAAATACATTTCTGTTATATAGTATGGTAAAACAACACTTCTATACTTCATTCTGTGCTAATTACCAGAAGTGAAGTCCTTAAAGTCCATCACCTATGTAACGCATCCTCCCCACCCTCCCAGTAATCATCATTTTGCTTTCTATAATTAAGAGTGTGTTTCTTGATTTTTCTCTCTGTTTTTGTTCGCTTCAAAACGAGAATATTAACATAGCATATACACATAAGAAAGCGTTTCACAATCAATTGACATTCATCAAATAAATATACATTGCGATTTTTATGAGGCCCTTATCACATGCTAATGTAATAAATAAAATGAAAAGCAAAAAAACATATAAACATCATATTTACACATTTATTTGTTATATTGTAAGTGTACATGATTGATCAACTTACCAAGAAAATAAATAAAAAGAAAAATAATCATTTCCTTAGACCCATTATTTTTCTTCTGAAATTACATCAATAAAAACATGTCATAAAAATGGGGAACCTACACAGAAAAAAATGTATAAATAAACAAGTATATACATTATCTATGAATTTAAAGGGAACAGTATGATAAATTAGTAATTTCATAACTTTAGTTTTCATTGTGTTGTAAATGCAAGGCTGAAGATGTTGAACAAGATAACTAGTCATAAAAGTCAAACAATATCTTGGTCATCATAATGTCTAAAATTCAATTAAATTTTTAATATCAAGTAAATGTAGTTTTTCTGAAATTCTTAATAAAAATAATTACCTTTTATTACTTTTTCTTCAAGGTATCACCAGGAAACTATTTACATGAATGGAAATGTTATGCATAAAAATGTCCAGAGTGATTCATATTCCCTTGATGTCAGGTCCATACATTATCAACAAACTAAAAAGTTTAAATAGTAACTCAAAATCCCTTTACTGAACAGACTTGTGACAAATTACAATTCTACCTGTACTGTCCTCAGAGTAAATGTCCCTTGTATGCCTCTTTGTTGCCTTGGGTACACAGTAGCACAATTATTACATTGAGCTTCAAATGCTCCAATTAAACAAGTATGTTTCCTTCAAAACAAACACAAATACAATTCAGTTGCATAAGCATTTATTTATCTGCACCAGATTGAGAATTTAACAGTTGTACTGAAATTTCAGTTCAGAATTTAGTAATTGTCACTTATGGAAAAATTATCACTTAGGATCCAGAGAAAGTGGACTTTTTTCCTGACTTCACCATTTTTTTAATGATCTCGTATATGTTAATCAAGTTTTATTTCTTTTGACTCTTCTTGTATAAAAAGGGATGCATGTGAAGAATTTTGCGAGTATAGAGTTAATTGACTATAAGAATTCTTTTGGATAATGCCAGATGCATGGAAAATACTAAAAGTTTCCAGATGGAATGGAATTTAAACTTCATGAATAAATATTATTAGGAGTATGAATTGATCTATAATATATAATTATATTTTACTTTCTAGTAATATTAAATATCCAAATTAGAGGCTTGTATAACATTTAAGATGTATATTTTTTCACAGAACTAGACTCAATATAGTTTTTATTTTTATCTAAGTACTCATGTACAGAATTTGAACTTCAAATACTTCTAAAAGGGTTATAATAAAAATAACAATAATCTTGCTCAAATCTCTCCTCTTCCAGTTTTGCTGCCCAAACCCAATCACTTAAAATTCTTTTAGCTATTTATTCTGTATTTATGACACATGTCTAAATTAATGCTAGTGCTGTTATTTCTTTATTTCCCAACTTCAGATATTATCAGTTGAGATTATCAACTAGTCAATCTCCTAAGTGAGGCCACTACTCATAGGATATTAGGTTTCATCTCATATTGCTAAAACACCTCTTCAGGGAATTTCATAGCATAGTGATGTTTTTGGTCCACTTATGTGGAAAATATTTTCACTTTATCTTTATTTTGATTTCTAGTTTGCCTGGAAGGAGAATTCAAAGTTAATAACAAGTTTCCTTCTGATTTTGAAAGGTATTTCTTTTTTGCCTTCTCACATTTACCATGTTTTGAGCCATCAGATGTCCTTCAGATAGTAAAGCTCCTCTTCTTTCCCATTTTTAAAGCTTCTTTTTATTATTATTATTATTATTATTATTATCACTATTTTATTGTTATTTTAGTCACCATACAGTACATCATTAGTTTTTGATGTAGTATTCCAAGATTTATTGTTTATGCATAAGATCCAGTGTGTGTTTTTGAATGGTATGTGTGATTCCATACTTTAATATCATATTTCCTGAGCCTTTTTCAATCAGAAATATACATGTATCATTGTCATTTTTGTACATTTATGATGTTATTACATATATTTCATTAATGTTTCCCTGAATATTCTAATTCCAAAATGATTCCCATGTTTTCTGCATGTGGAAAAAGAAGAAGAGATATCTAATGTTTTTTTTTTAAATTGAGCTTGATCTCAAAGGATGAATTTGGGTAAGTTTGGTTACTGGAAGAAATAGGTCACATGATGAGGTTAGTTAAGATTAGGTCACAAGATGAGATTAATTTGATTTAGTGTTGATTTTAGCATGAGACATGGATTTTTCTAATGTGAGCTTCTGTAAAATATCAAGTTAATCTTAGTATTTACTGATCACTTTCTATGAGTCAGTCAGAGTACTAGGTGCTTTCCTATATATTAAATTCTATAATGTTCCTATAAGTAAGGCACTGTGCATAATACCGCTTCAGTTTCTGTGCTCATACTAATGTTTTATAAGGATGTAACTTTAATATTATTGAAGGTTTGGCATTTTTACTTCTAACTATAAAACTTAATAAATTATTAAAATCCAAATGTATTAAGAATCAACATTTTAGAGGAACTTTAACACACTCTTAATTCATTAAATCCTTATAATTAAAAAGTAGCTGAACAATAAAAACCACCCATCTTCCTTTTATGACTGAGCTCATTGTTCAAGAGCTACTGAATTAGACAAGATGGCAGAGGATTAGGGAATCCTACTCCTCTGAATTTAGTTGGATATCTACCAACCATTCCAAACACCCATGAAATCAGCCTGAGATGTAAGAATATATACATAAATACCTGGATCTCTACAAGCAGAAGATTCTGTGGAGGTCATGAGGCATGAAGGACAGAAGCATGATACTGTGGGCTGATATAAGAAGACAAACAGAAGGGGGAAGAAGCTGCCAGAAGCTGGCACTGGGAAAGTGATGTAACACTGGAGTGCAAAACAGTCTACACTGGAGACTGGAAACAAACTCACAGAGCAGTAGTTGAAGGTAAAAAGCTTTAGAGAAACTCCCAGACAGTATCCAGGAACTGTGGGTGTGCACATGTGAATCTAAGGCAGCTTGCAGTTTAAGAAGGACAAAGGGCAAAACACACTACTGCCCTGGGATAGAACTCTGGGAAACTTACTTTGGGCAAGCACCACAGAGGGAGGCTGAAGTTATTAGAAGTGCACACAAAAATGGAGACTGTGTGTCCTGGAAGTCTCAATGAAGAGCAGACCACAATTTCTCTGCTCAGGTTCAGAGGTTTGGGTGTGGCCATTTTTGCTCTGACTTTTGGAAGAGACACAGAAAACCACCAGAGAACAAAAGCACAAGAAATGGGCTTCTACTGAGCTAACCTCACTGATGGGGACAGGACAACTCAGCCCAAGTAGGGTCACATAAATAAAGTGTGGCAGACACCTACCCCAGAAGACAGGCAGAAAGAACAGGAGGAAAACAACCCTAAAGTTCCCATAAAATGGATGCATCATGTTTGTGTAGTGGTTAGTACTTTGAACTCTGTACATTCCCTCAACTAGCCCTCAGCAGAAGAACTAAGAGGAAGAATCCCCAACAAAGAAAAGAACCAGAAACTATGGTCTCTGTAACAGACATAAGGGATATGGATATAAGCCAGATGTCAGAGATAGACTTCAGGGTAGCAATTACGAAGTCAATAGCTAGGTTTGAGGAAAAAAAAATTAACTACAATATAGAATCTCTAAGGGCAGAAGTGATATCTAATCAGGCTGAACTTAAAATGCTCTGAATGAGATACAGTCTAAACAGGATACCTTGAAAGCCAGGATAAATGAGTCAGAAGAATGAATTAGTGAGCTAGAAGATAAGATAAAAGAAAGAAAGGTTGGTAAGGAAGCCTGGGATAAACAGCTAAAAGCCCATGAGAACAGACTTAGAGAGATCAGGGATATCATGAGGTAGTCCAGGGTCAGAATAATTGGGATTCCTGAGGGGTTGTAGAGAAAGAGAGAGATAACTAGAAGGAATATTTGAGAAAATTGTAGCTGAGACCTTACTTAATCTGGGGAAGAAACAAGCATTTGTGTCCAAGAAGCAGAGAAGATCCCTCCCAAAAATCACTGAGAACAGACCAAAGTCCCCACATATAGTAGTAAAATTTTCAAATCTTAGAACCAAGGACCCTATCCTGAGAGCGAGTAAGGGGAAGAGACTTCTTACATATGGAGGGAGGAACATAAGAATAATGTCAGATGTGTCCACAGAAAACAGGCAAGCCAGAAATGGCTGGCAAGGCATATTCAGGGTAGTAAATGAGAAGAACATGCAGCCAAGGATACCTTATCCAGCAAGTCTGACATTCAGAATGAAAAGAGAGACAAAGACCTTCCAGGACTGGCAGAAATTGAAACCATATGTGACCACCAAGCTGGCCCTGCAAGAAATATTAAGGGAACATCTATAAAAGAAGGAAGACCCTGAGAGTCATATAGAATAGACATTTACAGATACAATCTCTACAAACAGGGACTTCACAGGCAATATGATGGCACTAAAGTCAGATATTTCAGAAGTCACTCACAACATGAATAACCTAAATACTCCCATGAAACAACACAAGATTGCAGATTGGATAAAAGAGAGGACACATCCATATGTTGTCTACAAGAGACTCATTTTGAACCTAAAGATACCTCCAGATTGAAAGTGAGGGGATGGAGACCCATCTTTCATGCCAACGGGCCTCAAAAGAAATATGGGGTAGCAATTATCATATCAGATTAATTAAATTTTAGGGTAAACACTGTAGTAAGAGATGCAGAGGTACACTCTGTCATACTTAAGGAGTCTAACCAACAAGAAGATCGAACAATTGTAAATATATATGCCCTGAACATGGAAGCAGCCAACTACACAAGCCAAATAGTAATCAAAATAAATAACCATATTGATAGTACTGCATGAATAGTAGGAGACCTTCACACTCCATCCAAAGTAATGGACAGATCATCTAAATAGAAGTTTAACAAACAAGAGTTTTGAATGACACATTGGAAGAAATGGACTTTGTAGATATATACAGAACATTCCATCCTAAAACAGCAGAATACACATTTTCAAGGCACATGGAACTTTCCTCAGAATAGACCACATACTGGGTCAATAATCATGTCTCAACAGATACCAAAAGATTAAGATTATGCCCTGTGTATTTTTAGAAAACAAAGCCTTGAACTTGGAACTTGATGACAAGAAAAAAAAAATGTAAGGAATTTAAACACTTGGAAATTAAAGAGCTTCCTGCTAAATAACGATTGGCCCAACCTGGGAATTAAAAAAAAAGAATTTAAACAATTAATGGAAACTAATGGGAATGAAAACATACTGGTCCAAAACATATGGGATACTGTAAAGACAGTCCTAAGGATGAAATACATAGCCATCCACGCCTCATTCAAAAAAAGTAGGAAAATCCCAAATGCAGAAGGTATTCATAAACCTAATAGAGCTGGACAAAGAATAGCCAATAAAGCCTAAATCAAACAAGAGAATAGAAATAATAAAGATTAGAAAGGAAACCAATGAACTAGAAACCAGAAAAACAGTAGAACAGATCAATAAAACTAGATGCTGCTTCTTTGAAATAATTAATAAGATCTGTAAATATCTGGCCATACTTACTTAAAAAAAGGGGAAAGGAACCAACTTAGTAAAATCATGAATGAAAGGTGGGAGATCACGACTAACACCAAGGAAATAGAAACAATTATTAGAAATTATTACCACCAACTATATGCTGGTAAATAAAGCAACCTAAAAGAAATGGGCACCTTCCCAGAAACCTATAAACTAACAAGACTGAAACAGGAAGAAATTGGCAATCTGAATAGACCAAGAACCAGTAATGAAATTGAGGCAGTGATCAAAAACCTCCCCAAAAACAAGAGTCAAGGGCCAGATGGCTTCCAGGGTAATTTTACCAAACATTTAAGAAGAAATAATGTCTATTTTCCTGAAGCTGACAAGAGTTAGAAATAGAAAGAAACTTCCAAACTCCTTCTGTGAGGTCAGAATTACCTTGTTGCTCAAACCAGGCAAAGACCCCATTAAAAAAAAAAAAAAAAGAGTTACAGACCAATATCCCTGATGAATATGGGTGCAAAAATTCTAAACAAGAGCCTAGCCAATTGGATCCAAGCATACATTAAAAGGATTATTCATCCTGACCAGATGGGATTTATTTCTGGGATTCAACAGTGTTCAACATTCCATATCAATCAATTTGATAGAACCCATTAATGAGAGGAGAGACAAGAACCATATGATCCTCTCAATTGATGCATAGAAAGCATTTAACAAAATAAAGTATCCTTTCCTGATTAAAACGCTTCAGAGTGTAGAGATAGAGGGAACATTCTTCAATTTTATATAAGTCATCTATGAAAAACTCACAGTGAATATGATTCTCTATAGGGAAGAGCTGAGAGATTTTCCCTTAAGATCAGGATCATGACAAGGATGCCCACTCTCACTACTGTTGTTCGACATAGTACTAAAAGTCCTAGCATCAGTAATTAGAAAACAAAAATAAATAAATGTACACAAATTGGCAGACAAGAAGTCAAACTTTCTCTCAGCAGATGATATACTTTATGGGGAAAACCCAAAAGACTCCACCCTCAAATTATTAGAACTCTTACAGTAATTCTGTAATGTGGCATGAAACAAAATCAGTGCACAGAAATCAGTTGCTTTCCTATACACAAACAATGTAATTGTAGAAAGAGAAATTAAGGAATCCATTCCATTTACAATAGCACCAAAAACCATATGATACCTAGGAATATACCTAACCAAAGAGGTAAAGGATCTATACACTAGAAAATGCAGAACACTTATGAAAAAATTGAGGAAGACACAAAGAAATGGAAAAATATTCCATGATTGTAGATCTGAAACATAAACATTGTAAAGATGTCTATGCTGCCCAGAGCAATCCATACTTCCAATGCCATCCAGAACAAAATACGAATGACATTTTTCAAAGAGCTGGAACAAACCAAAAACTTGTATGGAACCAGAAAGGACCCCAAATCACCAAGGAAATGTTGAAAAAGAAAAACAAAGTTGAGAACATCTCGTTGCCCTATTTCAAGCTATATTACAAAGCTATGATCCCAAGACAGCACAGTATTGGCACAAAAACAGACACATAGATCAATGGAACTGAAATGAGACTCCAGAAATGGACCATCAGCTTTATGGTTAACTCATCTTTTTTTTTTCTTTTTTTTTTTTTTTTTAAGATTTTACTTATTTGACAGAGAGTGATCACAATAGGCAGAGCAGCAAGCAGAAAGAGAGTGGGGAGCAGGCTCCCCAATGAGCAGAGAGAGCCTGATGCAGGGCTCGATCCCAGGAACCTGAGATCATGACCTGAGCCAAAGGCAGAGGCTTAAACCACTGAGCCCCCTAGGTGTCCCCATGGTTAGCTCTTCTTTGACAAAGTAGCTAAAAAAGACAGTCTCTTCAATAAATGGTTCTGGGAAAATTGGGCAGCCATATACAGAAGAGTGAAACTCTACCATTCTCTTACACCATACACAAAGATAAACTCTAAGTGGATGAAAGATCTCAAAATGAGTCAGAAATCCATCAAAATCCGAGAGGAGAAAATGGGCAGTAACCTCTTCAACACTGGCTGCAGCAACTTCTTTCAAGACATGTCTCCAAGGGAAAGGAAAAGCAAAACATGAAATTTGGAGACTTCATCAAGGTAAAAAGATTCTGGACAGCAAAGGAAATATTCACAAAACAAAGGCAACCACGGAATGGGAGAAGATATTTGCAAATGACACTACAGATAAAACACTGGTATCCAAGATCTAAGAAAAACATCTCAAACTCAACACCCAAAACACAAGTAATCAAGTTAAAAAAAAAAAATGGGCAGAAGACATGAACAGACACTTCTCCAAAGAAGATATAAAAATGGGTAACAGACACATGAAAAAATGTTCAACATCATTAGCCATTGGGGAAATTCAAGTCAAAAGCACATTTGGATATGACTTTATACCTGTCTGAATGGCTAAAATTAACAAGACAGGGAACAGCAAATGTTGGCAAGGATGTGGAGAAAGGGGAACCCTCTTACAGTGTTGGTGGGAATGCAAGTTGGTACAGCCACTTTGGAAAACAGTGTGGAGATTTCTCAAAAAATTAAAAAAAAAAATGGAGCTATCCTATGACCTAGCAATTGCACTATAGTGTACTTACGTCAAAGATACTGATGGAGTGAAAAGAAAGGGCACATGCAGCCCAATGTTTATAACAGAAACGTCCAGAATAGCCAACATGTGGAAGGAACAACGATGCTCTTCAACAGAAGAATGGATAAAGAACATGTGTTCCATATATACAATGGAATGTCACTCAGTCATCAGAAAGGGTGAATGCCCACCATTTGCATCAGCTTGAATGGGACTGGAGGAGATTATGCTGATTGAAATAAGTGAAGTAGAGAAAGTCAATTATCGTATGGTTTCACTTACTTGTGGAACATAAGGACTGACTTGGAGGACATCAGGAGAAGGAAGCAAAAAGTGAAGGGGCTAATCAGAGAGGGAAATAAAACATGAGAAACTGTGGACTCTGAGAAACAAACTGAGTGCTTTAGAGGGGAGGAAAATGGGAGGATGGGTTGGCCTGGTGATGGGAATTAAGGATGGCATGGATTGCATGTAGCACTGGCTTCCTGGCTCTGATGACTGGGATCTCTGCCTCACTATGGCACTCCCTGTCTTCCTGTGACGCCGGAGGTCCTGACACTGCACTGTCCCATTTAGCATTCCACCCTGCTTTGCCTCTTGGGTGTTTTTCACATAGGGATGTTCCTCACTGGAGCAGACATCTGAAAGTTCTAATTTTGAGCTCTACTGCTGTATCACTTTTTGGTAGCTGGCTTCTGGATGTTCCCTCCCATCCCTGGTTTATCTTACTAAATGTTGGCTCAGAATCACTTCCCTGTACGTCCTAAATGCAGAAAGTGGTTGTTTGTCTATTTGTAAAGTTGCAGCTATTCTGTTCCTAGATCTCTGGTTCAGGATTATTTGAAAGCTACCTAGCTAATTCTCTCTCTTTTGTTGTTATTGTTGTTCTGTTTCCTAAGTTCCAATAGCTCCTAATAGTTCCAATAGTTTCCTAAGTGCCAACGAATGAAATCATAGGGTATTTGGTTTTGACTTTCTTGTTTCATTTAGGATTACCCTTTAGGTCCAACCATATTGTTACAAATCACAGCATTTCATTCCTTATTATGACTAATAGTCCATTATATCTATCATTCTATCCTCCATCTATCTATGTATCATCTTTGTCATCTTATATCTATATAAGCCATACCACTTCTTTATCTTTACATTTGTAGATGGGAAGTTGAGTTTCTTCATATCTTGGTTATTGTAAATAATGCTGAGATAACATAGGGTGCATATATCTTTGGATATTAGTGTCATTGTTTTCTTTGTGTAAATACCCAAAAGTGGAATTACTGGATCACATGGTAATTCTGTTTTACATTTTTTAGAACCACCTATTTTGTTTTTCAAAGTCATTGACCAATTTACATTCTCACCGACAGTGCAAGAGGGTTCTCCTTATCTGTGCCCTCATGGACACTGCTATATCTTTCAATTTTGTTGCTAACTATTCTGAGAGGTACAGGGTCATATCCCATTGTGATTTTGATTTTCATTTCTCTGATGCTTAGTGATGATGAGCATTCTTTCATGTGTCTGCTAACCATTCCCTGTCTTCTTTGAATAAATGCTTTTCTGGTCCCTTGCCCATTTTTTTAAAAAAATCATATTACTTGATTTTATGGTGTGAAGTTGTATAATTTCCTTGTATTTTTAAATATTAAACCTTATTGGTTATATCATTTGCAAATATCTTCTCCCTTTTCATAGGTTACTTATTTGGTTTGCTTGATGGTTTCCTTTGCTGTGCAAAAGTTTTTTATTGGTGTATTTTTACTTTTGTTTTCCTTGCCTGAGAAGATATATCTATTTAAAAAAGTATTGCTAAGATCAATGTAAAAAAAATGCTGCCAATGTTTTCTTCTAGGAGTTTTATGGTTTCTGATCTCACAGTTAGGTCTTCATCCAACTTGACTTTATTTTTATGTATGGTGTCAGAGAGCACTCCAGTTTTATTCTTATAAATAAGAATTTATAAGAATTTATAAGGATTTATAAGAATTTAGGTTTCCCTAAAACCATTTTTTAAAGAGATTGTCAATTCTCCATTTTATATTTGCCTCTTTTGTCATGGGCTAACTAATTAGCTTATGTTCATTAGCTGTACTGGGCTGTAGTTTAATTTCTTTTTTTTTTTTCTTTTCTTTTTATTTATTTATTTATTTGACAGAGATCACAAGTAGGCAGAGGCAGGCAGAGGAAGAGAGGGGAAACATGCTCCTGCTGAGCAGAGAGCCTGATGCTGGGCTGGATCCCAGGACCCTGAGATCATGACCTGAGTGGAAGTCAGAGGCTTAACCTACTGAGCCACCCAGGCGCCCCTATTTTCTTCTTTTTTGCAGTGCTTTTATATGGTTGTGGTGTCACCATAATTCTTGCTTTGTAAAATAAATTTGGAATCTCTCTCTTTCTCTCTTTGAAATAGTTTGAGAAGAAAAATACTAACTCTTTGTTAAATCTTTGGTAATATTCCCTTGTGAAGCAATCTCGTCCTGTTTTGTTGTTGTTGTTGTTGTTGGGAGTTTTTTGATTAATGACTCAATTTCATTGCTACTAATCAATCTGTTCAAATTTTCTATTATTTCTGGATTCCATTTTGGAAGTCTATATATGTCTAGGAATTTATCAATTTTTCTCAGTTGTGAAATGTGTTAGAATATAATTTTTCATGATATTTCTTGCTATCTTTTGTATTTCTGTGGTGCCAGTTGTTATTTATTCTCCATTTCTGATTTTAATTGAGTCATCTCTGTCTCTCTTTCCCTCCCCCTCTCTCTCTTTGATAAGTCTGGCTAAATGTTTATCAATTATGTTGCTCTTCTCAAAAAACCTCCTGTTTTATTGATTTTACTGATTTCTTAAGTCTCTATTTTATTTATTTCTGCTCTACTATTTATTATTTTTGAACTTCTACTGGCATTAGACTTTATTTTCTCTTTGACAAGTTCTTGTTTGTGTATTTTAGATTGTTTATTTGAGATATTCCTTGGTTCTTGAGGTAGTCCTATATTGCTATAATTTTCCCTCTTAGAACACCTTTGGCTACATCCTAAGATTTGGGGCCATTGTATTTTTATTTTCATTTTTACCATACCTTTTTATTTTATTTCAATTTCTTGGTTAATCATTAATTGTTGAGTAGAATATTATTTAACCTGTATGTATTTGTTTTTTTCCAATATTTTCCTTGTGATTGATGTCTAGTTTTAGATCATTACAGTTAGAAGAGGAAACATATTATTTCATTTTTCTGAATTTGTTGAGACTTTTTCTGGCTTAGCATGTGACCTATTGGATAATGCTCCATGTGCATTTGATAAGCAAACAAAATAAACAGACTTAAATACAGAGAACAAATTAGTTTACTTCATAAGAATGGAAAGAATCCCCCTGGTGGTTGTCAGAGTAAGGTGATTGGGGGGGAGGGGGCTGAGTTAAATAGATGAATGGGCTTTAGAGTTACAAACTTCCAGTTATAAAACAAATTAAGTCATAGGGATGAAAAGTCCGTCAGAGAGAATACAATGATGTTGTAATAATGTTGTATGGAAACACATGGTGACTGCCCATGTCATGGTGAGCACTGTGTAATGTAGAGAACTGTTGAATCGCTACGTTGTACAACTGGAACTAATGTAGTATTGCATATCAATTATATCTCAATAAAAAAGGACTAAATTTGAAAAAAAAAATATTGTGTGTGTAAAATTAATTTAACTCTCAAAAATATATCAAAATGTTTTAAAAAGGTGTATTCCGCTTTTATTTTAATGGAAAGTCCTGCATATTTCTGTTGTATTCTGTTATATATATCTGGTTCAGAAACAGCCACTGTTCACAGTTGATTTTCTCTCTGGATAATCTATCCATTGTGGTAAGTGGATTGTTAAGATTCCTTATTCTTATTGTATTTCCATCGATTTCTTCCTTCATGTCCATTAACATTTGCTTTATGTGTTTGTATGCTGCCATGTTGGAGCATAAATATTTACAAGTATAATATCCTCTGGCTGAGTTGTTTCATTAACCATTATGTAGTGATATTTTACATCTCATTACAGTATTTGCTTTAAAAATTATTTTGTTTGTTATAAGTATTAGTACCCCAACCTCCTTTTTCCCTCCATTTGCACTCTAAATATTTTTCTATTCCATCTATTTCCATGTCTTCAGGTCTGAAGTTATTATCTTGTAGGCAATATATAGATGTGTCTTGATATTTTTTCGTTCAGTCACCCTATGCTTTTTAAATAATTGCAGCATTTAGTCCATTTACAATCAAAGTAATTATTGATATGCATGTTTTGCTGTCACTTTATTACATGCTTTAACATTGTTTTTGTATTTCTCTCATTGTTTCTTCATTTATTCTCTTTGGTTTTGATCTGGTGGATTTCCTAAGTGATAAGTTTGGATTCCTTTTTCTTCATCCTTTTGCATATCTATTACAAGTTTTTGATTTGTAGTTACCATTTGGTTGATGTTGATCTATAACATCCTATGTACATTATAGTCTGTATTATGTTGATGGTCAATTAAGTTTGAACCCATTCTAAGAACACTACATTTTTATTTCTCTCCTCCCTGCATTCTATATATGATGTCATGCTTTATATTCTTTTATTTTGTAAATTTTCTGACTCATTTGTTTTTTTTATTTTTTTATCTTTTTAATATTCTATTTATTTATTTGACAAAGGGAGATCACAAGTAGGCAGAGAGGCAGGTAGAGAGAGGGGTAAGCAGGCTTCTGCTCCGAGCAGAGAGTCCGATTCAGGGATCAATCCAAGGACCCCAAGATCACGACCTGAGCTGAAGGCAAAGTCTTTTTTTTTTTTTAAGGTTTTATTTATTTATTTTACAGACAGAGATCACAAGTAGGCAGAGAGGCAGGCAGAGAGAGTGATAGGGAAGCAGGCTCCCCAATGTGCAGAGAGCCAGATGCAGGGCTCTATCCCAGGACCCTGGGATCATGACCTGAGCTGAAGGCAGAGGATTTAACCCACTGAGCCACCCAGGTGCCCCTGAAGGCAGAGTCTTAAACCAATGAGGCACCCAGGCACCCCAGATTTTATAGATATAATTGATTTTAACGTTTTTGTGCTTTAGCCCCCATACTGGTATACAAAAGATCATTCTACTCCTTTTATTGTATGTCTGCATTTACCAGTATTTTTTATTAATAAATTTCTTAATCATGGTATGGCATTTACTTTCCACTCAAAGAATTCTCTGTAATGCTTTGCATAAGGTTGATGTAGTGTAAAACTCCTTTTGAATTTTTTTTTAGCCTTGAGAACTTAATCTCTCCTTCTATTCTTTTTTTTTTTTTTTAAATTTCTTTTCAGGGTAACATTTTCATTGTTTTTTGCACCACACCCACTGTTCCATGCAATACGTATCCTCCCTAATACCCAACACCTGGTTCCCCCAAACCACCACCCCCCGCTACTTCAAAACCCTCAGGTTGTATTTCAGAGTCCATAGTCTCTCATGGTTCACCTCCCCTTCCAATATCCCTCAACTCCATTCTCCTCTCCATCTCCACATTTCCTTCATGTTATTTGTTATGGTCCACAAATAAGTTAAACCATACGAGAATTGACTCTCTCTGCTTGACTTATTCACTCAGCATAATCTCTCCCAGTCCCGTCCATGTTGCTACAAAAGTTGGGTATTCATCCTTTCTGATGGATGCATAATACTCCATAGTGTATATGGACCACATCTTCCTTATCCATTCATCCTTTGAAGGGCATCATGGTTCTTTCCACAGAGTGGCGACCGTGGCCATTGCTGTGATAAACATTGGGGTACAGATGGCCCTTCTTTTCACTACATCTGTATCTTTGGGGTAAATACCCAGTAGTGCAATGGTAGGGTCATAGGAAAGCTCTATTTTTAATATCTTGAGGAATCTCCACACTGTTTTCCAAAGTTGCTGCACCAACTTGCATTCCCACCAACAGTGTAAGAGGGTTCCCCTTTCTCCACATCCTCTCCAACACACGTTCTTTCCTGTCTTGCTAATATTGGCCATTCTAACTGGTATAAGGTGTTATCTCAATGTGGTTTTAATTTGAATCTTCCTGATGGCTAGTGATGATGAACATTTTTTCATGTGTCTGATAGCCATTTGTATGTCTTCATTAGAGAAGTTTCTGTTTATCTTCTGCCCATTTTTGATATGATAATCTGTTTTCTGTGTGTTGAGTTTGAGGAGTTATTTATAGATCCTAGATATCAACCTTTTGTCTGTACTGTCATTTGCAAATATCTTCTCCCATTGCTTGGGTTGCCTCTTGGTTTTCTTGACTGTTTCCTTTGCTATGCAGAAGCTTTTGATCTTGATGAAGTCCCAAAAGTTCATTTTCACTTTTGGATCCTCTGCCTTTGGAGAAATATCGTGAAAGAAGTTGCTGTGGCTGATATCAAAGAGGATACTGCCTATGTTCTCCTCTAGGATTCTGATGGATTCCTGTCTCTCATTGAGGTCTTTTATCCATTTCGAGTTTATCTTTTTGTACAGTGTAAGAGAATGGTCGAGTTTCATTCTTTTACATATAGCTGTCCAGGTTTCCCAGCACCATTTATTGAAGAGACTGTCTTTTTTCCCACTGGTTGTTTTTTCCTGTTTTGTCGAAGATTATTTGATCATAGAGTTGAGGGTCCATATCTGGGCTCTCTGCTCTGTTCCACTGGTCTATGTGTCTGTTTTTATGCCAGTAGCATGCTGTCTTGGTGATCACAGCTTTGTAGTAAAGCTTGAAATCAGGTAACGTGATGCCCCCAGTTTTATTTTTGTTTTTCAACATTTCCTTGGTGATTCGGGGTCTCTTCTGATTCCATACAAATTTTAGGATTATTTGCTCCAGCTCTGTGAAAAATACCAGTGGATTTTGATCGGAATGGCATTAAAATTACAGATTGCTCTAGGCAGTATAGACATTTTGACAATGTTTATTCTTCCAATCCAAGAGCATGGAATGGTCTTCCATCATTTTGTTTCTTCTTCAATTTCTCTCATGACTATTCTGTAGTTCCTTGAGTACAGATACCTCTTGGGTGAGGTTTATTCCCCAATATCTTATGGTTCTTGGTGCTAGAGTAAATGGAGTCGATTCTCTAATTTCCCTTTCTGTATTTTCATTGTTAGTGTATAAGAAAGCCACTGATTTCTGTAATTGATTTTGAATCCTGCCACGTTACTGAATTGCTGTATGAGTTCTAGTAGTTTGGGGGTGAAGTCTTTTGGGTTTCCCATATACAGAATCATGTCATCTGCGAAGAGAGAGAGTTTGACTTCTTCATTGCCAATTTGGATACTTTTTTTTTTCTCTTTGTTGTCTGATTGCTGTTGCTAGGACTTCTAATACTATGTTGAACAAGAGTGGTGAGAGTGGGCATCCTTGTTGTCTTCCTGATCTCAACGGGAAGGCTGCAAGTTTTTTCCCATTGAGGATGATATTTGCTTCGGTCTTTCATAGATAGATTTGATGAAGTTCAGGAATGTTCCTTCTATCCCTATACGTTGAAGCATTTTAATCAGGAACGGATGCTGTATTTTGTCAAATGCTTTTGCTGCATCAGTTGAGAGGACCATGTGGTTCTTCTCTCTTCTCATATTAATTTGTTCTATCACATTGATTGATTTGTGAATGTTGAACCATCATTGTAACCCAGGGATGAATCCCACCTGGTCATGATGGATAATATTTTAATGTGCTGTTGGATCCTATTTGCTAGGATCTTGTTGAGAATCTTAGCATCCATATTCATCAGTGATATTGGTCTGAAATTCCCCTTTTTGTTGTGGTCTTTGCCTGGTTTGAGAATCAGGGTAATGCTGGCTTCATAAAAAGAGTCTGGAAGTTTTCCTTCTGCTTCAATTTTTTTGAAACAGCTTCAGGAGAATAGGTGTTATTTCTTCTTTGAAAGTTTGGTAGAATTCCCCAGGGAATCCATCAGGTCCTGGGCTCTTGTTTTTTGGGAGGTTTATGATCACTGCTTCAATCTCCTTACTAGATATTGGACTATTCAGGTGGTCAATTTCTTCCTGGTTCAATTTTGAGAGTTTATAGTTTTTCAGGAATGTGCCCATTTCATCTAGGTTCCTTAACTTATCGGCATATAACTGTTGATAATAACTTCTGATTATTGTTTCTACTTCCTTGGTGTTAGTTGTGATCTCTCCCTTTTCATTCATTATTTTATGAATTTGGGCTTTCTTTTCTTTTGGATTAGTGTGGCCAATGATTTATTGATCTTATTGATTCTTTCAAAAAACCAACTTCTAGTTTCATTGATACGTTCTACTGTATCTCTGGTTTCTACCTCTTTGATCTCAGCTCTAATCTTGATTATTTCCCTTCTTATGTGTGGAGTGGGTTTGATTTGTTTTTGATTCTCCAGTTCTTTAAGGTGTAGAGACAGCTGGTGTGTTCTGGATTTTTCAATTTTTTTGAGGGAGGCTTGGATGGCTATGTATTTCCCCCTTAGGACCACCTTTGCTGTATCCCATAGGTTTTGGACTGAAGTGTCTTCATTCTCATTGGTTTCCATGAATTATTTCAGCTCTTCTTTGATCTCCTGGTTGATCCAAGTATTCTTAAGCAAGGTGGTCTTTAGCTTCCAGGTGTTTGAGTTCCTTCTGAACTTCTCCTTGTGATTGAGCTCCAGTTTCAAACTAGTGGTCTGAGAATATGCAGGGAATAATGTCAGTCTTGTGATATCGGTTGAGTCCTGATTTGTGACCCAGTATGTGGGTCTATTCTGGAGAAGGTTCCATGGGCACTTGAGAAGAATGAGTATTCTGTTGTTTTAGGGTGGAAAGTTCTGTATATATCTATGAGGACCATCTGGTCCAATGTGTCATTCAATGCTCTTGTTTCTTTATTGATATTCTGTTTCGATGATCTATTACTGAGAGAGGCATTATAAGATCTCCTACTATTATTGTATTCATATAAATATGACTCTTTATCTTGATTAATAGTTTTCTTACGTAATTGGCTGCTCCCATATTGGGGGCATAGATATTTACAATTGTTAGATCATCTTGGTGGATATTCCCTTTAATAATTATGTAGTGTCTTTCTGTATCTATGAACAGTCTTTAGTTTAAAATCTAATTTATTTGATATGTGAATTGCTACCCAGGCCTTCTTTTGAGGCCCATTGGCATGAAAGATGGCTCTCCATCCCTTCACTTTCAGTCTAGGTGTATCTTTAGGTTCAAAATGGGTCTCTTGTAGACAACATATGGATGGGTCCTGTCATTTTATTCAATCTGCAACCCTGTGTCATTTTATGGGTGCATTTAGGCCATTCACATTGAGAGTGATTATTAATAGATACGTTTTTATTGACATCGTGTTACCTTTGAAGTCTTTCTTTCTGTAGATTGTCTCTATATTTCTGTTCAATAATATTTTTAGGATATTTTCTCCTTTATAGAACCCCCCTTAATATTTCCTGCAGTGTCGGCTTTGTGGTTGCATAGTCTTTGAAGCCTTGCTGGTCTTGGAAATCTTTATATCTCCATTCATTTTGAATGACAGTCTTGCTGGATAAAGTATTCTTGGCTCCATTTTCTTTTCATTTTGTGAACTGAATATATCTTGCCAGCCATTTCTGGCTTGCCAGGTCTCTGTGGACAGGTCTGATATTATTCTGATGGGCTTTCCTCTGTAAGTAAGGAGCTTCTTTGTCCTAGTTGCTTTCAAGAGGGTCTGCCTACAAATATAATTCTTCATTCTTACTATTAGGTGTCTTGAGGACTTTCGAGAATCTATAATCTTGGGGAGAAACTGTTCTGCCTCTAGTACATGAATGCTGGTTCCATTTGTGAGATTGGGAAAATTTTAATGGAAAACTTGTTCCACTATATCTTTTTGACTTCTTTCTTTCTCCTCCCTTTCAGGGATTCCAATAATTCTGACGTTGGAACATTTCATGGCATCATTTATTTCCCTGATTCTGTTTTTATGATTTCTGCTCTGTATGTACCAGGCTTCCTCCTGAACCTTTCTCTCTATCTGTTTGTCCTCCAGATTACTAATTCTATCTTCTGGCTCAGTTACCCTAGCTTTTAGAGAATTTAGATTAGTTTGGAACTCATTTAGAGCATTGTGAGCATCATCCCTGGTGGCTTTCTGTTCTGCCCTAACATTGTGAACATCATCCCTGGTGGCTTTCAGTTCTGCCCTAATCAGTTCTGTTTGGTCATCCATGACTTTCTCCAAACTAGCAATTGCCTGGATAATTGTTAGCTTGAATTCCCTTTCTGACATATTGTCTATGCCGATAGCTCTGTTGCAGAAGGCCCATCCTCTGTATTTTTCTTCTGTTGGGCATTCCTTCTCCTAGTCACTTTGGTGAGAGATGATTGAACGGATGTAGCTGGATGTATTGACCATGGTGCAGTCAAGGTGCACCCTGGAACGCTTCTGAGCAATCAGGATTCCCCACCCAAATGAAAAACGAAAAAAAAAGAAGAGAAAAAGAAAAAAAAGAGAGAGAGTGTGAGACAGGAAATAAAGGGAAGATAAAAGAGAAGGCTGAGCCCAAATGGGCACAAAGGTAAGATTTATGAAGTATACAAACAAAAACAGACAAACAAAAAGACTGACAAAAGTATATGACAAGAAAAAATATATATATAAGTAAAAAAAGGAAGAACTTCATCAAAAAGAACCCCAAATATAAGATTTATGTACTCTCAGGACAAACACAAATACACAGAAACACTGGCAGAAGAAAAAGATGGGAGAGTGGTTATAAATTCGCAGTGTGGGTGAGGAGGGTTATTTTGATTCTTCCTGGATGTATGATGATATCTTTGTTAAAGGACTCAACTTACCTAAGATAAGGGGGGATTAAAAATTGGTTTACCTATAGGGGTAGCATTGTTTGGGGAAAGGGGATTAGCTTGAAGTTTAACTTTGTATGAATATTAGAAAATAAAAATAAAAAAAGAAAATAGACTAAACTAAACTAATTTTTTTTTAAAAATTAAAAAAACTAAAAAAGCAAAAGAAAAACACGGGTATATGTATCACGAATTTCAGGTTAAAAGGTTATTATGTTATTTGATGTACTGGACATCTCACTGTGATGGTAAATAGGTTAAAAAATTATCTATATAAAATAAAATGAACTAGAATAGTGGGAACAAGTTAAAAATTAAAGTTGTATTGCTGAAGTAGTCGTGGTTGTTCTCTTGTCATCTTTTTTTTTTTTTTTCTTTTTTTTCTGTTTGGTTTTCTGGGGGAGGGGACTGCCACGTGGGTTTTCAGTCAATGATGTTCCCTGAGTTAAGTCCTCCTGCCCCCCCTCAAGGGGGTGGGCTTTGAGGAAACAAGTTTTTCAGGTTTTTGTTCTCTGGAAGTTTTTATGTTTGTTCATTTGTTTTCTCTTGCCTTGACAGCTTTGATGGCTTTTGGAGGTTTAGAGGAAAGCAAACTGCACCCTGACCTCCCTCTCAGAGAGAAGCCTCAGTCTGATCCCCTGTGGGTGCTGCAGAGCACATAAGTTCCCCCCCTCGACTGCTGGCAGAGCAGATTCTGAATTGCAGTTCCTGGGGATGCAGGATCTCCTGCTTGTACACAAAACCATGGCAGTGGCAGCTGTCTTGGCAGCTCAAGACCACCAAAGAGGTTCCAAGCAGCGATCACACAGTGATATTTTCCTGCTGGCCCAGGCTTAGAGTCCTTGGTCTTTCCAGGTCTAAGAGTGCCAGGCTGGTGCCTGCCTGCACCTCTCTCAGAGGAGGATGTGGGGCGTCCGCGTCTCAGGCTCTTATAGCACGGTGCAGCGTTCTGCCATCTGACAAGGCTCCCAGACCCTCACAGGAGCCGGACCCCATGTATTCTCGCACACACTGGCGGCTCAGGGACCAAGACCTGGTTTCTCCGCCACACTCTCTCTAGTTCAGTGCCAGTGGTGGCTGTTCTGGGTCCGGAGACTTAAGCCCCTGTCCCTACCACCCCAATTCCCACAATTTCCCCTGCGATCCTTTGATCTTTTTGAGTGCTTTCAACAACCACACTCCAAGTTAATGCTGGTCCCCAGTTGCAGGGTACTTTCGTATTGGAGTATTACTTTTCAATCGGTCGCCTCTAGTGGCTCCCTCCCCTTTTGTTTATCTTTTGATATCAGTCTGATGTTCCCACTCTGCTTTACCTGCCCACTGGTGTCTTCTGCCCCTGTAGAGATCCAGACATGTATTATTCTGATCTCAGGCTGATTTCATGGGTGATCAGATTTCTTTGGTAGGTAATCAGCTTACTTTTGGGTACAGCTTGAAACGGTGCCTCCTCCTACTTCCCTGCCATCTTGTCTCCCTTCTCTCCTTCTATTCTTTTTCTTTTCAGTGTTCCAAGATTCATTGTTTATGCATCACACCCAATGCTCCATGTAGTATGTGCCCTCCTTAATACCCACCTCCAGCTTAACCTATCCCCTACCTCCTCCCTTCCAAAACCTCCACAGCATGGTAATTGGAGCCATTATTGCTATGAACATTGGGGTGCATACAGCCCTTCTTTTCAATGCATCTGTGTCTTTGGGTAAATACCCAGTATTACAATTGCAAATAATCTCCAACAAAGCAGGAAAATATATCCAGTGGGAAAAAGACAGTCTCTTCAATAAATGGTGCTGGGCAAATTAGATAGCTATGCATAGAAGACTGAAACTCAACCATCCTCTTGCACCATACACAAAGATTAAACTCGAAATGGATAAAAGACCTCAATGTGAGGAATCTATCAAAATCCTAGAGGAGAACATAGGCAGTAACCTCTTCGACATCAGCCACAGCAACTTCTTTCAAGATATGTCTCCAAAGGCAAAGGAAAGAAAAGCAAAAATGAACTTTGGGGACTTCATCAAGATCGAAAGCTTCTGCATAGCAAAGGAAACAGTCAATAAACCAAAAAGGCAATCCATGGAATGGGAGAAGATATTAGCAAATGACCTACAGCCAAGGGGCTGATATCCGAGATCTAAAAAGAACTCAAATTCAACACCCCAAAACCAGATATTCACCCCAAAAAATGGCCAGAAGCCATGTGAAGACACTTCTCCAATGAACGTACCAATGGCTAACAGAAACATGAAAAAATGTTCATCATCATTAGCCATCAGGGAGATTAAAATGAAACGCACATTGAGATATCACTTTACTGCAGCTAGAATGGCCAAAATTAACAAGACAAGAAACAAACAAGTGTTGGAGAGGATGTGAAGAAAGGGAAACCCTCTACACAGTTGGTGGGAATGCAAGTTGGTGCATCCACTTTGGAAAACAGTGTGGAGATTCCTTAAGAAATTAAAAAAAGAGCTACTCTCCTTCTCTTCTTAATGATAGATTTGGCAGGTAGATTATTCTTGATGTCAGTTTTTTTTTTCTCCTTTTATAACTTTGAATTCATTAAGACACTTTCCACTTACTTACAAAAATTCTGCTGAAAAATCAGCTGATAGACTTTTGTGGGGATTTCATTGTATGTAACCAATTTTTTTTTTCTCGCTGCTCTTAAAATTTATTCTTTATCACTAGTTTTGACATTTTTAATTGTAACGTGTCTTAGTGTGGACCTCTTTGCATTGATTTTTTGCGAGCTCTTTGCCTTACTATTTTTGATATTTATTTTCCAGGATTAGGAAAATTCAGTTATTATTTACCATTTTTTTGCCTCCTTTTCTCCTTCTGAGATCATTATAATGTAAACGTGATTGTAATTGATGTTGAATTTCTTTAATCAATTATAATTGTTTAATCTCTTTTCTTTCCACTCAGGTTGGTGGTTTCCATTACTCTGTCGTGCGGCTCATTCATCCATTCTTCTGCCTCCCTTGGTCTATTTTTTATTCCCATTATTGTATATATAATTTGCTATGGAATTCTTCATTTCTGGCTTTCAAAAGTATTTTTTTTTTCTTTTTTAAGTTCTCAATGAGATAGTCTACTCTATTCTCAAGTCCAGTATCTTAATGACCATTACTTTGAATTCTTTAATAGTCATATTGTTCATATCTTTTTCATTTAGCTCTTTTGGTGTGGTTTTGTTCTGCTATTTTTCATTGTGACCCATTCCTCTCTCTTCTCATTTTATCTCACTCTCTCTGTTTACTTTTATGTATTAGAAAAGTCAGTTATGTTTCCTGATCTTGAAGCATTTGCCTTATGAAGAGGTACTATATAGTGCCCTACACTTCAATTCCTCTTGTTTGCCAGACGAGATGCTTCAGGGATGTTTCTTCCCTATGTGAGTTGAATCCTCCCTATGGTTGTCACTGACCTGTGTTTGTCTTTAACGAGGTAGCTTCAAGGCCTACTTTGCCTATTTTTGGCAGGTTTGGTCCTTGTACTGTAAGGAGGACAATTTGAGCCACCGTTGGCTTGTAGTTGTGTGTTATCAGCAATCAAGCCAGATGCCCTTCCACTGCCTGTCTTCTGGGCCTGTATGAGCCCTGACCTGAAGGGTATTATTTCTGTGTTGCTCCCTTACAGGTTGTTGTTGGTGTGGAGGTCCTACAGTCAAACCAGGTATCTGCCCCCACTCCATCTTTGGGACTGCCATAGTACCAACCTGCTTTGTTCTTGAAAGGTTTTTATTTGTGGGTAGGGCCACACTCAGACCATATGCCTGCCTGTAGTCTGTCTCCTGGGCCTGTAGATGCCTGATTGGCAGGGTGTTTTCACTGAATTGTCAGTTATATGGTTCAGCTGCTGGGACCATGCATGCACTGGTGTCTGTGATTATCTTCCATATCCCCAGGGAAGGAGTCACTTTGGAATGACACTCATCCCTGTCATGGTTGCATGCCAGATGTGTCAAGGCAGGAGGCACTTTTTGTATGAATCAGATCTCCAGGAGAATTTGGGGGCAAAGCATACCTGTTGGAAAATTAGTTGGAAAGTGTTTCTTTTAAAAATTCCTTGCTCTTGCAGTCCATGTTGTGAGATCAACAAATA
Organism: Pteronura brasiliensis; assembly: GCA_004024605.1. NCBI lineage: Eukaryota > Metazoa > Chordata > Mammalia > Carnivora > Mustelidae > Pteronura > Pteronura brasiliensis. Next base: position 27,749 of record PJEN01011228.1, read on the forward strand.
AATCTTCATGAGTGCCCAGGAATTTTTCAAACTTGTTTCTATGCTGTATCTCAGCAGGGCTGTTTGTTATACTGATTCTTTAAGGGTTCAAACTCACCTTCTTATTGCCCTCTGGTCTCCTAGAGCTATACTGTTGATTTTAAAGTACCTAGAGTTAACCTCAGGTGATTGTAAATATTTACAATGCTAAGCCTAACTATTTTTCAAAGCCGAATGTTATGGGGACTCATCTTGACAGTTCAGGTTCCCTGTGCCTGTGATACCTGGAGTGAGATCAGCTTTTCTTCCTTCTCCATGTTTATTGTGTTCCTCCCATTTGGGTTTAGTCTTGTTGGGAGTTTGTTTCCTGACTATATATCCGTCCCTCCTACCTTTTTTGACAAAAAGGTAGTACTGAATCTACTTTAGGATTAATTGTGGACAGTTTGTTCTTCAGGCATTCAACTAATTTCTGAGTTAGTTGCATGGATGTGGCTGGTATCTAGGTGTGTCTTTGAGACAAAGGGAGCTTTGTATCCTTGTAACCATCTTCTGTTCTTGATTTCTTATTGATGTAATTAAAGTTTTGTAGTATTTTCTGGCATTTACCTGTTTTCACCTGTACGTTCAAATAAGTTTTGCAATGTATATTAAAGAAAAATATAATGTGTGCACTTTAATAATATATTTTGAGGAAACAATTATTTGACAGAAGATTTTCAAGTTTTATGTAGAAAATGGTGATTAAAATAGAATAAGCTCACAAATTATGATAGATGATCATAAATTAAAAACAGCTCCATGAAAATAGTAGCATAATATAAGAACATGTGGATGCCTCCCTGTTCTTTCCATTCTTTAGCATTTTATCCTTCCAAAAATACCACTATATTTACAAGTAACAGGCTGATAATTTGTACACATTTTTGCATTTGAATATGTGGATTCATATTGTATGTCATGCTCTGTATCTGACTGCTTTTATGTAATATTATTTTCCTGAGAGTCATCCATGAGGTTTTGTTTAGAAGCAGTTAATTGAATTTTATTGCTATGTTGTATGCTATTATATAACTAAATATAATATATTTAAGCATTCTGTTTGCAATGGATATTTGGGTTGTGACTGGCTGGGGCTTTTGTGAATACTACTCGTGTGACCATTCTAGTAATTACCTTCTGGAACATACATACATGCATTTCTCATGGGTATTATCTAAGAGTGGAATTGTTAAATGATAATCTCTCTGTAAATTTGGGGGAAAAGTTAAGTTAGAGCTAAATAAAACATGGGGAAGGGTAGACATTAATATAAAATTGGGGTGCCTGGGTGGCTCGGTGGGTTAGGCCCCTGCCTTTGGCTTGGTCATGGTCTCAGGGGCCCTGGGATTGAGTCCCACATTAGGCGCTCTGCTCGGTGGGGAGCCTGCTTCCCTCTCTCTCTCTCTCTCTTTCTCTGCCTGCCTCTCTGACTACTTCTGATCTCTCTCTCTGTCAAATAAATAAATAAATAAAACCTTTAAAAAAGTAAAAAATAAATAAAATTGTAAGGCACTTGGATGGCTCTGTGCGTTAAGCCTCTGCCTCAGCTCAGGTCATGATCTCAGGATCTTGGGATGGAGCCTGCATCCAGCTCTCTGCCCGGAAGGGATCCTGCTTCCTTCTCTCTCTTTTCCTGTCTCTCTGCTTACTTGTGATCTCTGTCAGTCAAATAAAAAAATAAAATCTTTAAATAAAGATGTTCTTTGACTTTAAAAAATAAAAAAAAAATTGTAAATCTTTTAGAATAAATGATAGGCAGATAAGCTATTCTTGGCAAGAAACTAAGAACCCAAGTGATAATATCAGAGAAAAAAATGAATTTAATTAAATAAATTTAAAAAAGTTACATATGTAATTCTTATATTATAGAATTTTATTTCTATACATATAAAGTTAATATAATTTCCATTAAACACCATCAGTTTGTATATATATATGCAACTTATGGCAGTTCAAGCAGAGAACAATGCAATAAACTAGGTAGTCCAGATATAGATTTGTACTATATAACTTATGACAAAGGTGACCATTTAGGTCAATGGAGGAAAAGCTGTTCTATGAAGCTGTTTGACTCAGCTGCACATTCAGTGTAAAAAAAAAAAAAAAAGAAAAAGAAAGAAAGAAAGAGAGAAATAAAAACAGATGTGATCATTCTTCTGATCATTTGTAAATTAAAAAAAATAAAAATCTAAATGGCTATAGATTTAAATGTTAAATGTAAAACTATAAAGTATCAAGAAAATCATTTAGGAAAACATTTTCATTACATGGGAGGCAAGAAAACATTCTTAAATATGATAAAAACAGTAATTATAAAGAACAAGATCAATAAAACATACTATAAAAAGCAAAGGTTGGTAAAAGACTTCCTTAAACCTAATTTTTATTTCATTATCACCTGAATACCTTTTAATAAACTCACCTTTGACAATTTCCCACAAGAGCTTAGCTGTTCTTCACAAAGTTTAATTTTTACTTTATGTATTTGCAGAATTAGGGCAAATAGATACTTACTGACTGCTTGTTGCATGTGAGGTAAGACTGTATGTTACTTACTTGTATTAACTAGTTGAATTCTTAAAAATCACCCTCAAGAGTAAGTGCTATCATATGTCACACTAGAAGGTTAGGAATAAATCTCTGATTAAATAAAGGCACCCAAGATGTTCCTGCTCTCCTATCTGGAGAGAGGAATTCAGGCTTCTCCAGTTCATCTCCCCAGCTAGAATCCACTTCCACCACATGGACCAATGTATGGATACCTAATGACATACCTCCATTTTTATACCACAGGCACCATTTAAAATTTGATTTTCATTTAACCATCCTAGGTAATTTACTCTTCTTTTTACATAATACACTTAAAGTATTTTCTTACAAAATATCAAGTGAAAATTAAACACACACACACACACACAATGAATTGATGAACATTATTAAAGCTTATTCAACTTTGAGGCACCTGGGTATTTTAGTTGGTTAAGCACCCAACTCTTAGTTTTGGCTCAGACCATGATGTCAGGGTGATGGGATCCAGCCCCACATTAGGCTCCACACTCAGTGGGAGGTTTGATTGAGATTATCTCTCTCTCCCTCTGTCCGTTTCCCCAGTTACTCTCTCTCTCCCTCTCTTTCTCTCTTATTCTCTCTCCCAAATCTTAAAACAAACAAACAAACAAACAAACAAACAAAAAGAACTTATTCGACTTAGTTCAGAAACAGATTTGAAGCTAAAGAAACTGAACATTTGAAGACTCTCACATTGTTTTTCCAAGGACAGATGTCAGTTTTGTGCTTATATTTGTTTTTGTTATACTTTCCTTAAGAGATCCTACAAAACTACAGGATTCAGGGTTCTCAACCATAAATTTGTGTTTTGATATTCTAGAAATATTTCCTATTACTTTGATTTAGGCAAGTGTTAACCATCAAAAGGACTTATTTTTTATTAAAATGAGATATATTGGAGGGGATGGTGAGAAAGGTGAAATGGGTGATGGGGATTAAGGAGTTAAAACACCATATGCTAACTTTAATTAAAAGAGAAACTTAAAAAAGCTACAAATAAAGATGTTACTTGAAGGACACTTTATAAAAAAATCAGATATTTGAACTTAAAAGTGATTTTTCCATCTAAAACTGTCGATTTATAATTGTCTCCTCACTGGAGTTTTCTTTTTGAGGAAATAATATAAGGTACTTTACAAAAAAGAGATAGAACATATACTGAATTTTAAAAATTGCATGTTGTATTTGGGGAAAATGAAGATAAGATATATATATTTCAAAGTACATATCCTTTACTTTTAACCTGTATAATATCTTGAGGATATTGTATCTGCAACCAGTACAATAACCTGTAAAATATCCTGTATTTTAGGGAGATTCAAGTTAAAACCACAATGAGATATCACCTTACACCAGTTAGAATGGCCAAAATTAGCAAGACAGGAAACAACATGTGTTGGAGGGGATGTGGAGAAAGGGGAACCCTCTTTCACTGTTGGTGGGAATGCAAGTTGGTGCAGCCACTTTGGAGAATAGTGTGGAGATTCCTTAAGAAATTAAAACTAGAGCTTCCCTATGACCCTGCCATTGCACTACTGGGTATTTACCTCAAAGATAGAGATGTAGTGAAAAGAAGGGTCATCTGTACCCCAATGTTTATAGCAGCAATGGCCATGGTTGCCAAACTGTGGAAAGAACCAAGATGCCCTTCAACAGATGAATGGATAAGGAAGATGTGGTCCATATACACTGTGGAGTATTATGCGTCCATCAGAGAGGATGAATACCCAACTTTTGTAGCAACATGGATGGGACTGGAAGAGATTATGCTGAGTGAAATAAGTCAAGCAGAGAGAGTCAATTATCATATGGTTTCACTTATTTGTGGAGCATAAGAAATAACATGGAGGACATGGGGAGATGGAGAGAAGAAGGGAGTTGAGGGAAATTGGAAGGGGAGGTGAACAATGAGAGACTATGGACTCTGAAAAACAACCTGAGGGTTTTGAAGGGGCAGGGGGTGGGAAGGTGGGGGAGCCAGATGGTGGGTATTATGGAGGTATTATTATCCTGTTAAGAACAGACTGAATTCAACATGCATATATTTCCTCAAAATGGTAACCTACATTTGCTTCTTGTTTTTGCATATATGTATAGCTATATTTATACATAAATATTTATGTAATACTACATATGTAAATATTCAATAATATTAGCAATTAAATATCTAAAATGCATTTTATAGTAAACAATAGTCTACAAATATATGTTTGTTTTTTCTGAGAAAGGATTACTTATGTCATCTCATAGAATTAATTATGTAAATTAGTAGTTCTGATTCACTGTCTCTTTAGTTTTCCCAGATTAAATAAATCTTGTTTCAAAATAATAATATTAAGTGAGTGTCTTGTTATTATCTAACTTCCTGTTTATGATTATGTGCACAATAAACTTAGTTACATTAGTATTCAACCTGTGGACCCTCAGAAATGTGACTCTCCCACTTTTATGACCATGCTAATCTTCTTACGATTTTTTTAAATAAGAATATTGCAATATTTAACACAAAACATCTTTTGAGTTATTTATATCTCCTGGTCTATATATATATATTTTAAAGATAAAATAGAATTAAGTAATCATTTTAAAAACCTCTAAGTTAAAAGTTATCTGATTATTTTTCATTTGAACTAATTTATTTTGAGTATTTACCCTGATCTCATTTTTTTTGTTGTTCCTATGACAGAAACTCCCATAAAAAATCATCAGCAATGAAGACAGTGCATTTAATTATGGACTAGAGACCAAGTTTTCCCTAAAGGATTTATGCAAAGAACATATGAGTTTCTGCCATGAATAGGCAGTTAACTCATTTAATTTGACATGTTAAAAATTGTATGCTATGCTTGAGAGAGTGACTTTTATGTTTAAATTCTTTCTACTGAATTGTTCATGCTAATGATTGAAGGCTTATTGTCTCAGGTAATAAATAATAATAATCTTTCAAATACATGGTGTAATAAAAATTTCCTAAAATATGTATAAATTTAAAAAATAATTTTTTTCTCTTTAAGTTTATTTCTCTGTTTATTTGCAGCAATACCACATTACATAGCTCAATTACTAAGATTATGTGGTTGTTTCTATATAACTCTTCCATGTATGTGATCCTCCAGTAATACAATTTTATAAAAATATTATCAAAGAGGGGCACCTGGTTGGCTCAGAAAGTGTCTGATTTTTGGTTTCAGCTCAGGTCATTATCTCAAGTTTCTGAGATTGAGTTCTGTGTCTGGCTCCATGCTCTATAAATTTATTCCTAATTTTTTTCATTAAAATTTTGCAGTATGTTTAGCAATAATCATATTCCATAATGTTTTTGGAATGAAGAAACTTTGTAAAATAGGTAAACTATTTTAAAACTACAAATACATGGAGAGAAATTTATGCAGTACTATTAAATAAAATAATGTGTAAGTTGTACAACTCCATAACCATGTTAATTATTAACTATTATTTTTTCAAAATTTATTTAATTTTTGCCTGATAATATTAAGGATATATTTTTTTGCATCCATTGTTTTCTGTTCTACACATTTTTCTAATTTTCATCTTTTGAAATAAATTAATGCCTTTAAATAAAATCTACAATGTTTAAAATAAAACCGGAACTCAAAATTCAAAAGAAAATTGGAGGACAATCATGAAAAAAATATTTGTGGATGATAAAGAGAAATAGAAGAAACTATATATGATAGATATAATTACAAATGTACTTGTTTATTTGATAAAGTTATTTAAGTAGAAATTTGTGATTTTCAGTTTATGGATCTAAGAATAGTAAACTAGTTCTCAAATCTACCATGATGAATAAAAAATATTATAACTTCCTCTTTCTCTGATAAATATTCTATAACACGCTTTAAGTGGATGTGCTTTTAATTCGTTTAACTCACAATGAAGGTCCTTATCATTAATGACTGGAACTACATTTAATTCACTTCCTTCAAGATTAGAATTTATTTAAATATATTGGTGAATATAGGATCATATAAGCTATTAGTCCCCAATAAATGTATTTTATTTTAATGTCAAATGAACCTTTCCTTTAGAATTTCATCTAAATCAGAGAAGTGAAAATAGTTGGAGGAGGAATAGGGTGGAAGGTGGAAATTTCTTTCTTTCTTTTTTTTTTAATAAAGGATATTCAAGGTAACTTATAAGTGTTTCTCAACTTAGCACTCATTTTTGCACTTTTCCCTCATCTATGAAATGATTTTAAATTTTTTATCATATATTATAGGTTGTATGACCTAATATGAGTTCTTCAACTTTATGGAGATTTCTTTACAGTGTTTCATGTTGATACTTAGCACACTATTGTCCTTTGGAATGAGAACCTGGAGAAAACCCAGGTAGATAGCTTTGCAAAAGCTTAATGAAAGGCCTAAGAATTATGTCCTTATTGAAAAAAAAAATGCTCCATTGAAGAAAAATTATATCCTTATTAAAAATAATGTCATTATTGAATATATATACACACACATACATCCAACAGAAATTTAAATTATAATCAATACTGTCAGGACTTTATGAGGAATCATGTGTGCTTGATATATTTGTTGATAAAAGATAGTTCAGCCCTAGAGGAAGGAAAGTGGCTACATAACCACATTCTCAAAGTTGTATTGTGTTTAAAGGTTCAGATTATACCCAGAACATCCATACACTACTCTCTGAAATAATAAAAGAACAATATTAAGAGAATTTTTATCAATAAAGTTTGTAGAGAATAAAAGTAGGATATAGTTCATATGTTTTACTTGGCTGAAGGTAATGGTATGGGGCATATGTTCAATCAGACGGTTAATAAAACTATGTTGAAAGTCAAGTAAGATACACAACACACGATATGCAACTGTTGATGCTTGCATTTTAGATTGTCATTTTTGTAATTTTTCTAAGCATATAACTTTGACTGGATTAGATATGATCATTAGGTAGTATGATTGTATATGTGGATTTCTGTGTATGTTGTATGTATGCATAAAATCTGTAATGGCCTAGTTTTCATAATCTGTTTTTCCATAACTGTACCTTATATCATCAAGATATTTATTTTTTCACTGTTTATGCTGTGCTCATAATTCCAAGTTAGCCCAATAAAAGATGTTATTATTAACATATTTGTACCCAAGGTGTATTTCATAGTTCAAATTATTTACTGAAAAATTTCCCAAGTATAAAAATACTAATCCATGGCACCTGTGTGGCTCAATTGGTAAAGTGACAGTCTTCAGCTCAGGTCATGATCCTGGAGTTCCAGAATCCAGTCACACATCAGGCTCTCTGCTCAGCATGGGGTCTGCTTCTCCCTCTGACTTTCCCCTACTCTCATTCTCTCTCTCAATTCTCTCTCAAATAAATAAATAAAATCTTTAAAAATATTAGTTCAAAATATGAAAATGATTTAAGTTCATGATAAATAGTTAGCACTCTTTTTAGGAGATCTTCCTGTGTCACCAAATATATGTTCATACATACTTAACCAGGTTCATTAAGTTGTAATTTCATTGATAATATAATCGTTCTGCTTAAACAAAGATGTGCATGCAAATTCCAGCATTTTCATTTTTCTTTTTAGCTTGATCCTTTAATGGTATATTTATCCAAATAATTATGTCATGCTCTTAAATATATAACCTTGAAATTTAGGTTTGAATTTCATCAATTAATTTACTCTGAAGTACCTGATGCTATTTAATCTATCCTATGAATCACAAGCTCAGGTGCCTGGGGGGCTCAGTGGGTTAAACATCTGACTTCAGGTCAGGTCATGATCTCAGGATCCTGCAAACAAGGGCCCACACTTGACTGTTCACTCAGCTCAAAGTGTGCTTGCCCCTTTCCCTCTGCTTCTCCCCCTGCTCATGCTCTATGTCTCTCAAATAGATAAAAGAAAATCTTTATTTTCTTAAAGATTTATTTTTATGTATTTGAGAGAGAGTGTGAGAGAGAGGGAGTGAGCACAGGCAGGAGAGAGTGGTAGAGGAAAAAGCTGACTCCCTGCTCAGCAGGGAGCCTGACACAGATTTAATCCCAGAACACTGGGATCATGACCAGAGCCAAACACAGATGCTTAACTAAATAAGATTTCTAGGTGCCTAAAGAAAATCTTAATAAAATAAAAAAAAAAAATACAAGATATATTTGTCAGTGTTTTTAATATTTTTAAAAATACAAACCAGTTTTTGCTATAAATAATTTAAATTTTGTGTAATTTTCTTTGAGTAATTATTAGCAATATGAAAATATTTAAACTACTATCAAAGAATGATAGTATATTACTAGTTGTTTATTGTTTACAATACTAGATGACTATTATTAGGAGTTGTATTCATATTATTAGGAGTTGTATTTGTATTAAAAAACAAGCATTACTGTTATTATTTGGTATTGTCATTTTTATTTTTGTTTCTATCTTATTTCATGGGCTACAACTTTCAAAACTTTTATTATAGTGATGTTGAATGCATCTCTGACTTTGATTTCTAAAGTAAACAAATATTCATTACTTTATATTATTGTATTTGCCATTTTTGAGATAAATCCTTGCTTTTATTTTGGGAATAAGGATCTATAGTGATATACTTAATTTAAAATATTTTTTCTTAAGAATTGGTTTTGATAAGATCAAATCATTTTCAGATAACATTAAATTGTATAGTATCTATCTTATTTAACTTACTGGTTTATTTTTTAGTTGGATTAATCTTCGTTTTATATCACCTTGACAAATTATAGATAACTATAACTTTATGATTATTATGGCATTCTACTTGCATAATTAAGGATTTGTACATCTTTATCAGTGATTTTGGAATTTTTCTTCATCATATTTTGAGATCAATATTGGTGAGCTTTCTTTAAAAAGATTTTGAATTTCTTTGTTTTGCAATTATTTTGTAATAAAGTATATCAAATAGGTTAAAATTTCAATGAAACTGTAAGTATTTTTCTAATTCCCTATCTTGATTCAGGACCAAGTGACAGCCTTTCACTGTCATTTTTTTCCCTTTATTTATTTTTTTCTTTTTCTTTCTTTCTTTCTTTCTATCTATCTTTCTTTTCTTTTCTTTATTTTTTTGTGTTAATGCATAGCTCAAATGAGCAATTCTTTCAATATAAAATAACACAGGTTAAAACTAGAAAAGTTCCAATTTTGAGAAAGGTGAATACCAATTGACTTTGGTCTTTATTTTCTCAGCCATTTTATGGGTAAGAAGCTTTCCATTTGAATTTTTTATCCTTCTTCTGCCCAACTGCCAAATTAAGTGCGTGTTTTCAAATTTACAATGTGAGTGATGCTGCCTCCAATGCATATATTTCCCTCTAGTTTGGATTATGAAATTGATCCTGGAAGATTACCTTATATTTTAATATGTAGATCTATATTGAAGCTACTTTTAAATAAGTGTGGGTTTTTAATTATTTTTATATGTGCATTTCTTTTTGTGTTATGCAGACTTATATCATTTGTGATTCTGTTTTTATGTTATGGCATATTTCATAGAAATTTTAGGAAGAAATTGGATTACTTGAATTCTTGTATTTATATTGGCCTTTTCAAAAGCTCTTCCAAGCTTGTTTCATACTGTCTTATGGATTCTCACTTATTCACTTATTTTTTTTTTCAAATCTCAGTAATAACAGTCTCAGTATGACAGCTTTATATTGAATCATCTATAGTGATATATTTATTTTTAAATAGTTTTCTTAGGAATTGGTTTTGAGGGGTGCCTGGGTGGTTTAGTGGGTTAAAGCCTCTGTCTTTGGCTCTGGTCATGATCCCAGGGTCCTGGGATGGAGCCCCACATCGGGCTCTCTGCTCAGCAGGGAGCCTGCTTCCTCCCCTCTCTCTTCCTGCCTCTATGCCTACTTGTGATCTGTTTGTCAAATAAATAAATAAAATCTTTTAAAAAATAATTGGTTTGGATAACACATATGTCTGTGTTAGTCTTCCTACTGTGTTTCATTGTCTTCGAACCCACAAAGTGGAAGACTTGACACTACAAATGGGCAAGATGGAGAACAACTGCACACTTCTTGTGGAGGAATCACTCTGTTTCATTTTAAGCTTTTCAGAAACTATCACTGTGCTGTGACCATAGTAGATAATAAATGCTGGCAGCATTTAATATAGCTTAATTTAATTTAACTGATAAATATTTATTAGAGAGAGAGATAGAGCATGTCCAGAAGAGGTAGAGAGAGAACATGAAGCAGATTTCATGTTGAGCATGGAGCCCCATGAGGGACTCTATCTCGCCACCTTGAGATCATGACCTGAGCCGAAACCAAGAGTAAGACACTTAACTGACTGTACCACCCAACTGTCCCCTGTTTTATGTAATTTTATTAAACATTTTTAGAATAAAGGGCTTTTAGTATACATGATATCATTGTCCTCGAAATATGGCTCTTATAGGCCAGGTTTGTGTCAGGAAAAAAAAAAAAAAAGAAAAATGAATCGTTAGCTTTGAGTTAATATTTTTTCAAGGACTTTATTTATTTGACAGAGAAAACAAATGAGGAAATGCAGGGGAAGTGTCTGAAGGAGAAGGAGAAACAAACTCTTCACTAAGAAGAAATCCCAAATTGGGGCTCAATCCCAGCACTCTGGGACAATGACTTAAATTGAAGGCAGATGCTTAACCGAGTGAGCCACCCAGGCACCCCATGAATTAACATGCAACTTTTTAACATGCAACTTGAGTCAAAATTAAATTTGGAAGTTTTATTTTATACTTGAGTAATTCAGTGTCAAACTCCTTCAAACATCTATTATATGCTTTTCATCAATTGATTAAATCCCTTCTACCTTCACATGATTAAATTAATGATTGATTAAGGCTATAATATTGCTTCCATGCAAGTGTTAATAAATCTTTTATACTAAATGACAGGCAATGCAAATTAAAAATTGTGAAGTACAATAAAGAATCATCTAAACAATTATATTTAACCAAATCTATTGTGCCAAATTTATCAATTTTGAGCGAATTAAACAAAATAATATTTTAAAAATACTTTATTTTTTTAAAGAAGGAGAGAGAGTGCACAAGCAGAGACATCACCAGAGGAAGGAGAATCAGCCTCCCTGCCTAGCAGGAATCCCAATGTGAGACTCAATCCCAGGACCCTGGGATTATGACCTGAGCTGAAGGCAGATGCTAAACTGACTTAAGCCACCCAGGTGCCCTGAAAAATATTATTTTTATTAAAAGAGAACACCAATTCAACTTATTATATTGAGGACATTCACAAAAGAGGAAAATAATTCATGTGAGCAAATCACCTTAATCTTTCTTTTCAAATTATAACTTAAATATACATTCACCAACAATCTTTATTTTTATTTCATTTTTCAAGTGTCTATCAATCAATAGACACAAATTTAATTATTTACATCAACAGAGATATATCCACACAGTATTATTGAATAAAACATTATTGAATTTAGTAACCATCATTTTATTTTCTATTAAAAGGCAATCAATGCTCTTACATGGAATTTTCAATATTATCTGCTTTGACATTTTGATATAAGTCATAAAGATAGGAAACCAAAGTGTTGAAACCTATTTTATACTTTTTGGTCTTTTCCAATATGGTCAAATGGACACTCTCCTCTTTGTTGCCATTGTAATCCTCTTTTCAGTGGCTCTCATGAGGAATATCATACTGATTCTTCTCATTCGACTTGACACCAGACTCCACACACCAATGTATTTCCTACTCAGTCAGCTCTCCTTTATTGACATGACGTATATCTCCACCACTGTGCCCAAGATGACCACAAACTTACTGTCAAACAGTAAGACCATTACATTTTTAGGTTGTGAGGTTTAAACATTTGGGTTCTTGGCTCTTGATGGAACTGAAGCCCTTCTTCTTGGTTTCATGTCCTACTGATCGATAAGTAGCCATCTGTCACCCTTTACATTACCGTGTACTCATGAGCAAAAGGATCTGTTGGTTCATGGTCACACATACATGGACCAGTGGTTCTATCAATGCTTTACTACATACATTGTATGTATTTCAACTTCCGTTCTGTAGGTCTCAGATCATTAACCATTTTTTTCTGTGAAATTCCATCTCTTTTGCCATTGGTGTGCCAGGACACTTCCCAATATGAGCATACAGTTCTTCTGAGTGGGCTTATTATTCTGCTGCTACCATTTATGGCTATTCTAGCTTCCTATGGCTGTTTCCTTAATGTGGTGTTCCAGATGAGCTCAGGTATGGGACAGACAAAAGCTGTCTCCACTTGCTCCTCTCACCTGATTTTGGCAAGCCTAGTTTATGTGACTACTCTCTACACCTATACAAGGCCACACTCCTTGCATTCTCCAGAACAGGATAAGGCAGTGACAGTGTTTTATACCATCATCACACCTCTTGTGAACCCATTTATTTATAGTCTGAGGAATATAGAGGTGATCAAGGCCATAAGGAGAATGTTGTGAGTGTGTGTACATTTGTACAGAAAATATGACTTTTGGAACCTTTTATTTATTAAGATTGAACAACATAAAAAGCTGTCCTACAATACTGCCTAGAATGATATAGCATTCAATGTAATATTCAATAAATGTCTACTACATAAATCGATAAATGTCTTGATTCCTTTTTGTTTCAAAAATATCTAAAATACCATTACTGGAAGTAATTTTTTTCATCTAATTAATTTTATTTTTTCCACTGATCCATAATTCATTTCTTAAGCACCACACCCTGTGCTCCATGCAATATATGCCCTACTTAATACCCACCACTGGGCTCACCCAACCTCCAATGCCCGGCCCTCCAAAACCCTCTGATTGTTTCTCAGAGTCCACAGTCTCTCATGGTTTATCTCCTCCTCCAATTTCCCCCAACTCACTTCTCCTCTCCATCTCCCAATGTCCTCCTTGTTACTGTTTATGCTCCACAAGTGAAAATATGATAATTGACTCTCTCTGCTTGACTTATTTCACTCAGCATAATCTCTTCCACTCCCATCCATGTTGATACAAGAGTTGGATATTCATACTTTTTGATGGAGGCATAATACTCCATTGCATATATGGACCGTATCTTCTTTATCCATGGACCTGAGGGCATCTTGGCTCTTTCCACAGTATAGAGACAGTGGTCATTGCTGCTGTGAACATTGGGATACAGATGGCCTTTATTTTCACTACATCTGTATCTTCAGGGTAAATACCCAGTAGTGCAATTGTCAGGTCATACAGTATCTCTATTTTTAATTTCTTAAGGAATGTCCACACTGTTTTCCAAAGTGGCTGCAACAACTTGCATTGACATCACCATTGTAAGAGGGTCACCTTTCTGCACATCCTCTCCAACACATGTTGTTTCCTGTCTTGTTGATTTTGGCTATTCTAAACACTGTAAGTGGTGTCTCAATGTGGTTTTGGTTTGACTCTCCCTAATGGCTAATGATAATGAACATTTCATAATGTGTCTGTTAGCCATTTGCATGTCTCTGTGGAGAAGTGTTTGTTCATGACTTCTGCCCATTTTTTGACATGATTATCCATTTTGTGTGTGTTTAGTTTGAGAGGTTCCTTATAGATCTTTGATATCAGCCCTTTTTTTTGTAGTGTCATTTGAAAATATCTTCCCCATTTCGTGGGTTGCCACTTTGTTTTGTTGACTGTTTCCTTGGCTGTGCAGAATCTTTTGATCTTGATGAAGTCCCAGAAGTTCATTTTCGCTTTTGTTTCCTTTGCCTTTGGAAACGTGTCTTTAAAGATCTTGTTGTGCCCGATGTCAAAAATGTTACTGTCTATGTTCTCCTCTAGGATTTTGATAGATTCTTGCCTCACGTTGAGGTCTTTTATCCATTTCGAGTTTATCTTTGTGTATGGTGTAAAAGAATGTTCAAGTTTCATTCACCTATACATAGCTGTCTAATTTCCCCAGCACCATTTATTGAAGAGACTGTCTTTTTTTCCACTGGATATTTTTTCCTACTTTGTCGAAGATTATTTGACCATAGAGTTGACAGTCCATATCTGGACTCTCTACTCTGCTCCACTGGTCTATATGTCTGCTTTTGTGCCCATACCATGCTGTCTTGGTGATCACATCTTTGTAATAAAGCTTGAAAGGAGGGGGCATGATGCCCCCAGTTTTGTTTTTCTTTTTCAACCTTTCCTTAGCTATCCAAGGTTTCTTCTGGTTCCATACAAATTTTAGGATTGTTTGTTCCAGCTCTTTGAAAAATGTCAATGGAATTTTGATAGGGAAGGCATTGAAATTATAGATTTCTCTGGGCAGTATAGACATTTTAACAATGTTTATTCTTCTGATCCATGAGCATGGAATGCTTTCCCATCTCTTTGTGTCTTCTATTTCTTTCATTAATCTTCTGTAATTCCTCAAGTACAGATCCTTTACCTCTTTGATTAGGTTTATTCCCAGGTATCTTATGGTTCTTGGAGCTATTGTAAGTGGAATTGATTCTCTAATTTCTCTTTCTATATTCTCATTGTTAGTGTATAAGAAAGCAGCTCATTTCTGTACATTGATTTTGTATCCTGCCACATTACTGAAGTGCTGTATTAATTCTAGTAGGTTGATGGTGGAGTCTTTTTGGTTTTCCATATAAAGTATCATATCACTTGCAAATAGAGAAAGTTTGACTACTTCTTTGCCAATTCGAATAACTTTTATTTCTTTTTGTTGTCGATTGCTGTTGCTAGGACTTCTATTACTATGTTAAACAACAGTGGCAAGGGTGGACATCCTTGCCGTGTTCCTGATCTCAAAGGGAAGGCTGTCAGCTGTTCCCCATTGAGAATGATATTGGGTGGGTTTTTCATAGACGGATTTTATGAATTTGAAGAATGTTCTTTCTATCCCTATACTTTGAAATGTTTTAAACAGGAATAAATGTCAAATTCTGTCAAATGTTGTTGGGTGTTTTTTGTTTTTTGTTTTTTGTTTGTTTTTTTTTTGCATCAATTGAGAGGACCATGTGGTTCCTCTCTCTTATATTATTGATTCATTCTATCACATTGACTGATTTGTGAATGTTGAACCACTTTTGCATCCCAGTTACAAATCCCACCTAGTCATGATGGATAATATTTTTAATGTACTGTTGGATCCTATTAACTAGGATCTTGTTGAGAATCTTCTCATCCATATTAATCAGGTATATTAGCCTGAAATTCTCCCTTTGGTGGGGTCTTTGCCTTGTTTGGGGATCAAGGTTTTGCTGGCTTCATAGAAAGAGTCTGGAAGTTTTCTTTCTGTTTCTTTTCTTTTTCTTTTTTTTTTTTTTGAAGCAGCTTCAGAAGAACAGGTATTATTTCTTCTTTGAATGTTTGGTAGAATTCCCCAGGGAATCTCTCTGGTCATGGGTTCTTGTTTTTTGGGAGGTTTTTGATCACTGCTTCAATCTTATTACTCGATATTGGTCTATTCAGGTTGTCAATTTCTTCCTTATTCAATTTTGGAAGTTTATAGGTTTCCAGGAATGTATCCATTTCTTCTAGGTTGCTTAACTTATTGGGATATAACTGTTGATAATAATTTCTGGTGACTGTTTCTATTTCCTTGGTGTTAGTCATGATCTCTACCCTTTCATTCCTGATTTTACTAACTTGGGTCCCCTTTCCTTTCATTTGGGTTAGTTTGGCCAGTGGTTTATCAATCTTATTCTTTCAAAAATCCAGCTTCTGGTTTTGTTCATGTGTTCTACTGTATCTCTAGTTTGTATCTCATTGATCTCTGCTCTAATTTTGTTTATTTCCCTTCTTGTGTCTGGGTTTGGCTGAATTTGTTGTTGATTTTCCAGTTCTTTAAGGTATAAAGAGAGTTGCTATATTCGGGATTTGTCTTCTTCTTCTTTTTTTTTTTTTTTTTCTTTGAGAGGCTTGGATGGCTATGCATTTCCCCCTTAACCACTTTTCCCCTATCCCATAGGTTTTGGACTGATGTGTTCATTCTTTTTTTTTTTTTTTTTTTAAGATTTTATTTATTTATTTGAGAGGGAGAGAGAGAGAAAAAGAGAGATAGAGCATGAGAGGAGAGAGGTCCGCAGGAGAAGTAGACTCCCTGCTGAGCAGGGAGCCTGATGTGGGACTCGATCCCGGGACTCCAGGATCGCAAGCTGAGCCCAAGGCAGTCGCTTAACCAACTGAGCCATCCAGGCGCCCCTGATATGTTCATTCTCATTGATTTCCGTGAATTGTTTAAGTTCTTTGATTTCCTGGTTGATCCAGACAGTCTTGAGAAGGATGGTCTTTAGCTTCCAAGGGTTTGAATTACTTCCAAACTTTTTCTTGTGGTTGAGTTCCAGTTTCAAGCATTGTGATCTGAGAATATGCAGGGAATAATCTCAGTCTTTTGGTATGAGCTGAGCCCTGATTTTTGACACAATGTGTAGTCTATTCTAGAGAAAGTTCCAGTGTGCTTGAGAAGAATGAGTATTCTTTTGTTTTAGTGTGGCATATTCTGTATATATCTATGAGGTCATCTGGTGCCACGTGCCATTCAAATCCCTTATTTCTTTAGATGATCTGTCTGTTGCTGAGAGTGCCATGTTATGATCACCTACAGTTAATCTACTCATACCAATATGACTCTTTACTTTGATTAATAGTTGGCTTATGTAGTTGGCTGCTCCCATGTTGGGGGCATTACTATTTACAATTTTTAGATCTTCTTGGAAGATAGACCCTTTAAGGACGATGTAGTGTCCTTCTTGATCTCTGATTATAGTCTTTAGCTTAAAATCTATTCTATTTGATATGAGGAATGCTTCACCAGTTTTCTTTTGAGGTCCGTTGGCATGAACCATGGTTTGCCATCCCTTCACTTTCAGTCTGGATGTATCTTTAGATTCCAAATGAGTCTCTTGTAGACAGCATATAGACAGGTCCTGTCATTTTATCCATTCTGCAACACTGTCCCTTAATGGGAGCATTTAGGGTGTTCATGTTGAGAGTGATTGTTCTTCTAATGTCAGCCCCCTTAATATTTCTGGTAGTCCCAGCTTGGCTTTTAGACCTTGCTGGTCTTGGAAGCTCTTTTAAACCTTGCTGGTCTTCTAAGCTCTTTATCTCCCCATCCATTATAAGTGTGAGCCTTGTTGGATAAAGTATTCTTGGCTTTATGTTTTTCTCATTTAGTGCCCTGAATATGTCTTCCCAGACTTTTCTGGCTTTCCAGGTTTCTGTGTACAAGTCTGCTATTATTTTGATGGTCCTTACTCTGTATGCCAATCTCCCCACCTTAGCTGCCCTTAAGACACCCTTTCTGATTTATGACACATGAATTTCACAATTAAGTGTCTTGAGGTCTTTCTAGACTCATTGATCTTGGGGGGCTGTCCTCTCTGCTTCTTGCATATGAACACTTGTTCCATTCCCCAGATTAGGGAAATTTTTACCCAATATTTGTACAACTATATCTTCTAGTCTTCTCTCTCTCTCTCCACTCCCTTAGGCATCCCAATAATTCTGAATTTGGAACATTTCATTTGGTCATTTATTTCCCTAAGTCTGTTTTCATTGCTTCTAAGCTGTTTGTTCCAGGCCTTCTCCTGACTTTTTTTTTTTTTTATCAGTTTGTTTTCTAGATCACTAATTTGATAAACTGCCTCATTTACCCTAGCTATTAGAGTTTTTAGATTAGATTTGATCTCATCGATTACATTCTTAACTTCTGCCAGATTAGCTCTCACTTCCTCCCTTAGAGATTCTATGTTGCTACTAATGGTCTTCTCCAACCACCTACCCATTGCCTGGTTAACTGTTACTCTGAATTCCATTTCTGACATACTATTTATGTCCCTATCCAATACTTTCGTGGCAGAGGGCACAGTCTGAACTTTTCCTCTTTTCGGTGTTGCTCCTCTTAGTCATTTTATTGAGAGGTGGTTGAAGTGATGTATAGTTAAATATATCAACCACAATCCAGGCAAGGTGCACCCTGGAAAATTTTGGAGCAATTGCAACTCACCAAAAAAAAAAAAAAAAAAAAAAAAAAAAAAAAAAAAAAAAAAAAAAAAAAAAAAAAAAAAAAAAAAAAAAAAAAAAAAAAAAAAAAAAAAAAAAAAAAAAAAAAAAAAAAAAAAAAAAAAAAAAAAAAAAAAAAAAAAAGTATAAAGATAAAAGATTAAAAAAAGGGGAAAAAAGCCAAGTGAGCCCCAAAAGTATGATTTTTAATGCACAAAACAAAAAAATGAACAAAGAAATAGACTGAAAAAAAAAAGAAAAACACAGCCAAAATGAACACAAAGAATATGATTTATATAGTACAAAAGAAAAAGAAATACAAAGACACACTGAGAAAAGAATAAGATAGGATGGTGGTTATAAACACTCAATGTGGTCAAGGAAGATTATTTCAGTTCTTCCTGGGTGTATTTTGTTTTCTTTGTTAAAGGATTCAACTTTCTAGGGATACAGGGAAATTAAAACTGGTTTATATATAGGGGTAGTATGAATAGGGGAATATGATTACCTTGAAGCTTATATCTACATCTGTCTATATCTATATATATTTAAAAATAAGGCAAAGGTGTATGTATGAAAAAAGTTCATGTTAAAAAGTTATTATATGATATCTTGTATTAAATATCTTGTTGTAATGGTAAGTAGGTTAAACAAAAATGGAAGAAGAATCATGAGAAAGAATTTTTAAAAAAGTTGTATCTATGAAATGTACAGTTTGTGGATTGATACTGTGAACATAATATATTGTTTTCCCCTGATGTTGGGGTTTTACAGTTTAATGGGGACCCTCTGGTTATTGTTCTCTTCTTCTTTTAGCTTGTCTTGTGAAAGAAGGCCCTACCCTGTTGTTTTTCAGTCAGTCTTGCTTGGGCTGAGTTGCCCTGGCCCCTGTCAAGGGGCTGGGCTCTGTAGAAACCAGTTTTCCAGGCTTTTGTTCTCTGGAAGTTTTTGTTCTTCATTGGCTTTTGTGGCTTTTCAGGTCAGAGCAAAGAAAGAATCTGTCTGCACCCAGACCTCCACCTCAGATAAAGGCCTCAGTCTGCTCCCCTCTGGGTGGTCCAGAACACACAGAGTCCTCTGCAAACCCTGATGAACACCACTACCTCCCACAGGTGTTGCACACTCCCAGCTACCATCTCAGTGGTCGTCTGAGGCCCCCGCTTGCCTCTGAACCCCTGTGGCACTGAAACTACAAATGACATTGGTCCAGGTGAGCCTGATCCCGGTGTCTACTATTGCTGGGACTTCTGTTTGGTGTCCACGCCCACACTGGGTGTTCTCAGAATTGGCTGCAGCACAGGTCGCAGAAGGTTGTGGACCCAGAGACCTCTGGCAGGAGCCTGAGCAAGGCTCTTGTAGGCGTGAACGAGGGTGCATTCAGCCCCAGTGGTGGCACAAGCATCAGAAAGCCACAGGTTCAGGGACCACAGACTGAAGCCTCCGCTGAGCTCTCAGACATGAGTGGGAATTGGCTGAGATCACCCTGGGACTGTGAGCTTATGTCTGTGCCTGTGGTTGCTCAATTTCACCAACTGCCCCTTAAGACCAATGCTCTTTTTGAGTGTTTTTAACTAGACTCCAAGTTATTGCTGGTGCAGAAGCACAGGGCACTTTTCTATCGGGGTGTTACTTTCCAATGGGTTGCTTCTGGTGGCTTCCTTCCCCTTCTAACACCCCATCTGATGTCAGTCCAAGTGCTCTCACTCCACTGTACCTCTCCATTGATGAACTACTTCCCCTATAGAGATCCAGAAGTGTATAATCTTACATCTCAGGCTGGATTCATGGTGTTCAGAGTGTTCTGGTAGATATTTAGCTCAATTCACGGGACTGGTTGAAACAGACTCTCCTACTTCTCCACCATTTTGCTCCTCTTCCTCTCATGATATATAGAGAGAGATCTCACAATATTTGGACATAGATCGCACGAGATTTTGCTGAGATTTCATGATATTTGGAATGAGTTCTCATTAAGATTTTGGTAAAATTCTTGTGAGAAGTTTTGGACTTCTCACGAGTTTTGGACTGTGATCTCTTGTTTTAACAGAAATTTCATGAAATTTGGAGTAAAATCTCATGAGATTCGGGTAGAAATCACATATGATGTGCCTAAGATGTCACAAGATGTGGACTGAGATCTCAACAGATTTAGATTATGATCTCACCAGATTTGGATAGAAACATAAGATGTGCCTGTTATATCATGAGATTTGGATTGAGATGTCACAACATTTGGAATGAGTTCTCATAAGATTCACCTGATATCTCACAAGATTTGGACTGAGGTCTCATGAATGTGGGTAATTGCCTACCTGAGGGGCATAGAGCAGGATCTGCTAGGTTGTTCCAATTCCTTCCAAGGGCCTAAGAGCTTTGGCCAGAAACATCACGAGTTTTGATCCTAGACCTTGCTGACTGGCCTGAGGTCTCATGGAGCTTGACTGACCTCTCATAATATTCGGACTGAGATCATGTGAGATCTGCCCCAAGATCACAAGATCTGGCAAAACCAGGAGCTGCCTTCTTCCTGAGGCTGGCCAATCTCACGGAGTCTGTCCTGAAATGTTGAACAGCTAGGGTGGCACCCAGGGAGTGTGTTCCTGTGTGTTCAGATGAGTCAGCTTTCAGTATTTTTGACTCTTATTGAACCTAAAACCCTCTCACATCTCTCCCTTCTCACCTAATGTCAGTAAGGTTTCTTGAAACCATTCATCTCTATTTCAGTGCTCCGTTTGCACCCCAACAACTCTATGGCATCTGTGGGCTTTGAGGAATGCCAGGTGTCCTCCATTTCTCCAGATGAGAATGTCCATGTACTAGGGATTATTCAGCCCAGGCATCTTCTCCCATTTTTGATGTTGTCTTTTAGTTTGGTCAACCATTTCCTTTACTATGCAAAAGCTTTTTTATCTTGATGAAGTCCCAAATGATCATTTTGGTTTTGGTTTCCTTGTCTTTGGACATGTGTCTAGCAAGAATTTGTCAAACAGATTGCTGCCTGTGTTCTCCCCGAGGATTGGGAAGCAATGTTCCACATCCCTCGGCATCAAGGAAATACAAATCAAAACGACAAGATATGCCACTTTGTTCTAATCAGAATGCCTCAAATGAACCACTGTGGAAACAACAGATGGTGGCAAAGATGTGGAGAAAGGGGAACCATCGTACACTATTGGTGGGAATGCAAACTGGTGCAGTGCTAAGCAAAACTGGATGGCACATGCTTACAACGTTCCCAATAGAGTACCCCAGGACCCATGGATGGCATGCATAGGTGTTTATCCAAAGGAAGAGTGCATACTGATTGGAGAGGGCACAGGCACCCCAGTGTTCAGTGCAGGATTGTCCACAACCCATAAACCCATTCCCTAGTAGCAATTTTCTTATAGATTATGGGCCTTCCTTGTACCATTTTCATTCCCTTGTTGATATTTTACTTTGTGGTGGTTTCCCTATGGGGGCATGGGGGATTTGACCCACATAGCCAGCACCCACAGATTGGTTGTGAGTTCCCATTTCAGTCCTGTGCTATGGAAGAGCATCTATATCTGCTATCCCAAAGGAAAAGGGGCCATCCTCTCCTTGAAATTGAGATGCCCTCCTTCTGAAGAACAGAACTGTCACCAATATGCAGCATGCTAAAGGACCTTGGGAGCTCAGGAAGTGCCCTTTCAAAGCCTATTGTGCAACATCTTGCATCCAAAAGCTTGAGTACCAACTGGGTGTCCCAACCCACTCTACTGGAATCCCTATAACCTCTATCCATTCATGGCGAGGGCCATTCACAGAAGCTAACACCATCTTTCCCTCTCTTTCTGAAGGAAATATGCAGTTCCTGCTGACAGGGCTTCCAGGTGTCTGCAATGGACATTTGCCTTCAGCCCAAGCCCACGGTTGTTTTTCATTCCTGGGAATGAGAATTCGGTTGATAGGAGATTGTCCTAGTCGTTTGCATCAAAACATTCTGTCTGATCTCACCCCTAACAAACAAATTTGGCCCACCCTAGAGCCATTTCCATCCTCTTGCTCTTTTTCAGTCTAGGTTTACCCTGTGGGCCATTCAGATCCAGTGTCTATGAGCAATACCCCTTCTTGAAACTGGGAATTCTGGGAGATTCCTTGTGTCCTTGAGGCAGTATGGGCCACAGGGTCCCCCTTGAAATTAGGTTTCAGAATTATGTTCACATGAGGAGGCCTATAGCATTAGAAGGTTCCTAACAGGGAATGTGTGCATGTGTGTAGGCTTGACAAGATAATTTTAAAAGGTTCTGACCTAATTTCTTGGGTAAGGGAAAAAGCTGAACATCTCATTTCTGATAGAGACCATTCCCATTTTAAATAGAGGTGTTTGGCCCTTTTTTGATACATTCCTAGAAACTTGCTGACTTTCTATCTAGTTCTTGGTTCCCACTCCAGCTGGAAGGTACTGTGACTCACGGCCGGCACTTAGAAATGTCCACTGAGTTCCCCCTCTGGTCCTCTGTGAAGGGAATGAATTAGTGTTTGGTGTGCAACTAAAAATCTATTGGTCCTCTTGTCCCTGAGCTATGTGGCTGCCTTGAATAAATGTGTGGATGGGTAGTCAGGGCACCTCTGTCCCCTGGCTGATGGAGAAAAGAAGAGCAAAGGTATGGAAATGGGTACAGAGATTGAGGACATTCTTAATGTTGAGAATCAAATAATGTTGAGAACAAAGAGTCTAGCAAATCAGAATTCACAAGCGAACAGTCTCAGGAATAAGAAAAGCCTGTTGGCTTAGGCAATTGGAGGCAACCATTGGTTCTATCTGTGGGCCAAGGAAAAAAAGTAGCCTTCATTATTCCTCTTGAATTTGTATTTCTCTTACCTTTCTATTGTAGGGGAAACACACACACACACACACACACATTATTTAGGGTTAGCAGATTGGT
This sequence comes from Pteronura brasiliensis, assembly GCA_004024605.1. Classification (NCBI taxonomy): domain Eukaryota; kingdom Metazoa; phylum Chordata; class Mammalia; order Carnivora; family Mustelidae; genus Pteronura; species Pteronura brasiliensis. Next base: position 51,228 of record PJEN01011228.1, read on the forward strand.
GCTCCCTGCTGATGAAGTACTTGGAAATGGTAAAGGGAGCAGTATTCCCAGAAAGAGCCGTTTCTACACAGACCAGGTTCCTGGAGCATAGTGCACTAGTATGAACTGTTTGCTCTTCTGAATGAAGATACTCTGTCCCCCATTGGAGGGAGACAAGCTGGCTATCAATCACAGCCTTGAAAACAACAGGACAAGACCAAAGCACTCAGAGGCAGGAGGGGAATCTTTCCTTTGGCTATTAGACACTTACTGTTCTCAGAGCTGAGGGTCTGTGTGGGAGCTTGCCACAAATGCTGAGCAATATTTGTGTGATGCCAACCCTATGACTTCGTAAAGGAGAATCAACCTAGCTACAACTAGAACAGGATGATGGGAATGGCTTCAAGGAAAACCAAAGTTCCACATTTCCGATGGAAAAGAAAGTTATCTGGGATTGAGATGTCTAACTTCATCTGCCCTTTTGCGAGAAAAAAGGCAAAATCCCACCCCAAATCTCTGGACATGCCTACACAAAATCTTTGGAGCTCACTCAAAGCCTCTGGGCTTCCTGATGCCAACAATGTTTTGAAGCCAAATGACAAGGGGTCCTTTCTATGTCACAACCTAACTCAAAGCCCCAAGGACTAAGGGGGATTCCCCAGTTTCAAGCCAAAAATATTGCTCTGAGAACACTGGATCTTCCCTATGGCTTTCAGAAAGAACTTAGTTTGAAAAAAGAGCACAAGGATGTATAAATGTATGCAAGGAGGAAATGTGACATTGCTCCAAGAAGAAAAAAGTTCTACCTTTAAAATGGGAATAGAAAACATTTGGGACGGATATATCCAATATCATTTACCCTTAGCCCAGAAATAATATCAGCTCCAGTCCAAATCCTCTGGCCCAACTTACACACATTCTCTGGTGGGCAACTTCCAATGCCCTAGGTTTCATGATGTCCACGTAGTTCTGAAACTCAATGTCAAGGGGCTCTGTGGTCCAAGACATCCCACAGTCCCGAGAACTCTGCCAGACTCCCTAGGTTAAAGCAGAAAATATGGTTCTCAGAAACTTCTTCTGAAGGACCTGCTACATTGAATTAATTGGAAACAAAAAAGAAGAGCAAATAAAGGGAAAGAGACACGTGGTGGGCCAAAGTGCTCCAAGGATATGACAATGGGATAATATTGAGAGTAAAATGATTAGCACAATGTCCTAAGCATCTGGCCATTTTAAGATTAAGAAACTCCAGTGCTTTTGTGCAAAGGGAAACAGACGTTCATGGGTTCCACCTGGGAACTGAGTCAACAACACATCTTCATTCCTATAGTGTGTGTGTGTGTGTGTGTGTGTGTGTGATATTCAGAATGATGCAGAGAGAGAGAAAGAGAGAGAGAGAGCACTCTGGGTGGGGGAGAGGCAGAGGGAGAGAGAGAATCGTAAACAGTGTCCACATGCAGCAGAGAGACTATGTGGGACTCAATCTCACAAACCTGAAATCATGACATGAGCCAAAATCCAGACTGAGGTGTGTCACCACCTGAGTCACTCAGGTGTCCCAAGATGCTTTCATTCTTCCTTCACAAAGAGAGGGAAGGCTTCTGACATTAAAGATTTTCCTGCATTTCCACCAGGGCCTAGAGGAAGCAGTGACTCAGAGGTTCCAGGCTGCAACACCCAACTTAAGCTCAACTCTTTGGGAAGGCTACCTGGAGGATTCTTCCTTGAAAAAGCTATTTCTGCACTGAACAGGTACTGGAGCAGAGCAGGCCAGGCACAATACATCTGTTCCGCAGAAGTAAGGCATCTCAGTCAGCCAGGAGAGTGTGGTAAGCTAGATCCTCATCTCTGTGCTTCCTCAGCTGGCCAAGAACCAAGGGCTCAGGGACAGGTGGGCCAACTTTCCTTTCCAAGAGGAGACACTGTTTGTTCTCTTAGCACAGGTCCAGAGTGGGAACTCACCAGCAATCCCTGGGTGCTATTTGAGTTCAAACACCATGGCTCATGAAGATGAAGCAAGATCTTGTTAGAGAAATAGGAAGGACATGGGGATAATGACAAAGAGTGGCAAATTTCTACATGCCAATGGAGAATGGGATGCATCTTGCAAGACAGTATCTACCTTTGCTTCCGCTTGTGCCAGAAATAAGGCCAGCTCCCATCCAAGGCTTCTGTCGGAGACTACACACAAACATCCTCTGCTGGACACCTTCCAATTCCTTAGTCCTCCTATTGTCAATGCACTTTGTTGTCTTCTACCAGAGGTGTTTTGCCCTAATCCAGCCCATAGTGACAAATCTTCATCGACACAGTTCAGTTTCCTAAGCACAAGATAGAATTCTGAGACACTAGGCGGGCCCCCAAGGAGAAACTACTTTGAAAATAAAAAAAAGAACAAAGGAAAAAACCTAGATACACAGAAGGCCAAAGTGCCTCCTTAGTAACAAAAATGGGATTATGTTGAGCATGAAGTGACTAGAATAATCTCCTAACCGGTGGACCATTTGGAGAATAAGAATCACCCTTGGACATGGGTGAAGGAAAACTTCTATTGGCTAGCCCAGGAAAGCTTTAGGCAGAGGCCTGTGTTCTTCCTCCATGAAGGGAAGAAATGTTTCTGCTGGTGGCTGTAATTCCTGCTTTTCCATTAGTGGTTGAAGGTAGTAGTGATTCAGGGGTGGCAGGTTGGTTCTTGCACCAGAAGACCAAGTATGTGGAACTGTTTCTGTGGGCAGTATTGATTGGGAAGGGTCTTTCTACCCTGACAAACTCCAGGGGGAATGCTGCTCAGGTGGGAATGGTCGGTTATTAGAAATGGAAGGCATCCCAAACTACCAGGGAATGGAGGCAAGCTGGCTACCCATTCCTGTACTTCCCTAAGTGGCAAAGTGCCAAGTGCTCACCAACAGGGGTGCTATGGTTCCTCTGGGAATCTCAGTTCCTGACTGCACTTGATTAGCACAGGAATAAACTTGGAACTTTTTCCCCTTCCCTGGGCACTGACCATATGAGTGAAAGCTCCATGACCCTTGAAGGTGACCCAAGATCTTGCTAGAAAATGGCAAGAAAATTGGAATATCTGCAATGAGAGTCAAATTCACCATTTCAGATTGGAGTGAAAAAAATTCTAGGAAGGAGACATCTAACTTGGTTTTCTTTTACCCTACAAAGGAAGGCAGCTCCCCACGTCAAATCCTCTGGCCATACCTACCCACAAATATTTCCTATATTGGAGCTTTCAATGCCTCATCTTGTCATGGTCCAAGAGTTTGGAAGTTATGGTCAGAGGGCCCCTGTGACCCAAATTATCCCACAGTCTCAAGGAATTGTCCAGACTCCCAGTGGAAGGCAGAGGCTCTTGCTCTGAGACATTGAATCTGGTTGCCCGCCCCCCCCCCCCCGGGAGAACCTAGAATGAGAAAACATCCATCCAAGCAATAGAACAGAATTCCTTGGGAAGCCAAATTCCTTCCTCAGAGAATGAGAATGGGATCATGTTGAAAATGAAATGACTGGGGAGACAAGATGACAAGGAAGTAGGAGGAGGCGCCATTTCAACCTATACCCTAAAGTGAGCTGATTACTTACCAAGGAACTCTGATCACCCATGAAATCAGCCGGAGATTAGAATTTTACACTTCTGGATCTCTATGGGTGCAGAAGACACCAGTAGGCTTGTAAAGTGGAGTGGGAACATTGGACAGATATTGGAAGATTAAAAAAAAGGGGGAGGGAGCCACCAGAAGCGACCCACTGGAAAGTAATACCCCAATACGAGAGTGCCCTGCATCTGGGGACCAGCATTAACTTGGAATCTGGTTGAAAGCACTCAAAAAATAGCAAAGGATCATGGCGGGAAGTTGTGGGAATTGGGGGGATTAGAGACGGGGCTTAAGTCCCCAGACCCAGGAAAGCCACCCTTGGCACTGAGCCAGAGAAAGTGCAGCAAAGAAATGAGGTTTTGGTCCCTGAGCTGCCAGCGCACCTGAGAGCGCCTGGGTGGCGGCCCCCGTGAGGGGCTGGGAGCCTCGCCAGCTGGCAGAACCACACACTCTCCATGTGCACGCTGCACCATGCTATGAGTCTGAGTCACGCCCCACACTTCCCTCTGAGAGAGGTGCCTGCAGGCTCCAGCTGGCACAACCACAGCCTTTTGCACTCTCCACGTGTGCACCCCACGTGACCAGAGTCTGAGTGGTGCCCCTCACCGCTCCCTGAGAGAGGAGCTGGCAGGTGTCAGCTCGCTGCTCTTGGACCTGGAGAGTCTGAGCACTTCCAGCTCAGGCCAGCAGGAAAATCTCAGTGGCTATTGCTCCTCAGGACCTCTCTGGTGGTCTGGAGCTGCAGAGACAGCTGTGGCTATCATGCTTTTGGATACAAGCAGGAGTTCTTGTGTCCCTAGAGACCACAACTGGGAATGGGCTCTGCCATCAGGCAAGGGGTAATTTATGTGCTCTGGAGCACCCAGAGGGGAATAGACTGAGGCTTCTCTCTGAGAGGGAGGTTTGGGTTTGGTTTGCTTTCTTCTAACCTCCAAAAACCATCAAAAGCTGTCAAGGCAAGAGAAAACAAACGAACAAACAAAAAAAAAAAAAAAACACTGCAGAGAGCAAAACCTGAAAAACTGGTTTCCTCAGAGCCCAAACCCTTAATGGGGGAAGGAGGACTTAACTCAGGAAAAACTGCCTGAAAAACTTTGTAGCAGTCTCTTCCCCCAGAAAGGGAACCAAACAAAACCAAAACAAAAAACAAACAAACAAAAAGAACAAAGAAAGAAACAAACAAAAAAGACTAGAACAACCACCACTACTTCATAGATAAAACATTTATTTTTAATTCGTTCCCACTATTCTGGTTAATTTTTAAATTTTTTTTTATTGATAATTTTTTGGACCTATTTACCATCACAGTGATATGTCCAGTACATCAAATTCCATGATAACCTTTTAACCTGAACCTTTTGATACATATACCTGTGCTTTTCTTTTGCTTTTCTATTTTTTATTTTTTTTAATTTAATTTTAGTTTAGTTTAGTTTGTTCTTTTCTTTTAATTTTTATTTTTAAAAATTCATAAAGAGTTAAACTTCAAGGTAATCCCCATTCCCCAATCAATGCTACCCCTATAGGTAAACCAGTTCTTAATCTCCCTTTATCTTAGGAAAGTTGAGTCCTTTAACAAAGATATCAAGATACATCTAGGAAAAATCAAAGTAATCTTCCTCGCCTACACTGAGAATTTATAACAAGTCTCCCAACTTTTTCTTCCACCAGTGTTTCTGTGTATTTGTGTTTGTCCTGATAGTATATAAATCTTATACTTGGGGTTCTTGTTGACAAGATTCTCTTTTTTTGTTTTGTTTTGTTTTGTGTGTGTGTGTGTGTGTGTGTGTGTGTGTATATATATTTTTTCCTATTGTCAGCTACTTTTATCACTCTTTTTGTTTGTCTTTTTGTGTGTGTGTGTGTGTGTGTGTGTGTATATTTTTTCCTATTGTCAGCTACTTTTATCACTCTTTTTGTTTGTCTGTTTTTGTTTCTATACTTCATAAATCTTACCTTGGGCCCCATCTGGCCTGGGCCTTCTCTTTTATTTTATCTTTCTTTTTTTTTTCCTGTCTTTTTTATTTTTCTTTTCCTTTTTTTTTTTTTTTTTTTTTTTTTTTTTTTTTTTTTTTTTTTTTTTTTTTTTTTTTTTTTTTTTTTTTTTTTTTTTTTTTTTTTTTTTTTTTTTTTTTTTTTTTTTTTTTCATTTGTTTGGGGACTCTTCATTGCTCAGAAGCGCTCCAGGGTGCACCTTGCCTAAACCACAGTTGATACATTCAGCTACATCTGTTCAGCCATCTCTCACCAAAATGACTAGGAGGAGGAATGCCCAAAGAAGAAAAATTCAGAGGATGGGCCTTCTGCAGCAGATCTAATAATGGCTGCTGACATAGACAATATGTCAGAAAGGGAATTCAGGCTAACAATTATCCAGGCAATAGCTATATTGGAGAAAGCCTTTGATGACAAAATGGAATTGAATAGGGGAGAAGTGAAAGCCACCAAGAATGATGTTCACAATGTTCTCAATGAGGTCCAATCAATCTAAATTCTCTAAAAGCTAGGGTAACTGAGACAGAAGATAGAATTAGTGATCTGGAGAACAAACAGGTAGAGAGAAAGGATCAGGAGGAAGCCTAGAACAAACAGCTTAGAAGCCACAAAAACAGAAGTAGGGAAATAAATGACACCACAAAGCGATACAACATCAGAATTATTGGATTCCCTGAGGGGGAGGAAAAAGAAAGAAGACTAGAAGATATAGTGGAACAAATTATCCATGAAAATGTTCCCAATCTAACGAATGGAACCAGTGTTCATGTACTAGAGGCAGAAGGGTCTCCCCCCAAAATTATAGAATCTAGAAAGATCTCAAGACACCTTATAGTAAGAATTAAGAATCATAATTGTAGACAGGATCTCTTGAAAGCAGCTAGGGCAAAGAAGCTCCTTATGTACAGAGAAAAGCCCACCAGAATGACATCAGACCTGTCCACAGAAACCTGGCAAGCCAGAAAGAGCTGGCAAGACATATTCAGGACACTAAATGAGAACATGCAGCCAAGAATAATTTATCCAGCAAGACTGACATTCAAAATGGATGGAGAGATAAAGAATTTCCAAGACTGGCAAGGCTTAAGAGTATGTGACCACCAAGCTGACACTGCAGGAAATATTAAGGGGGGTTCTATAAAAGAAGACATATCCTAAAAATATCATTGAACAGAAATATATGGAGATAATCTAGAGAAAGAAATACTTCAAAGGTAACACGATGTCAATAAAAAACGTATCTATCAATAATCACTCTCAATGTGAATGGCTTAAATTCACACATAAAATGACACAGGGTTGCAGACTGGAGAAAATGACAGGACCCATCCTTATGTTGTCTACAAGAGACTCATTTAGAACCTAAGGATACACCCAGACTGAAAGTGAAGGGATGGAGAAGAATCTTTCATGCCATTGGGCCTCAAAAGAAGGCCAGGGTAAAGATTCTCCTATCAGATAAATTCGATTTTAAATTAAAGACTGTAGTCACAGATACAGAAGGACACTACATAATTCTTAAAGGGACTACCAACCACGAAGCTCTAACAATTGTAAATATCTATGCCCCCAGTATGGGAGTAGCCAATTACATAAGAAAACTATTAATCAAGATAGACATATTGATATGAATACATTACTAGTAGGAGATCTTAACACGCCTTTCTCAGTAATAGACAGATCATTCAAGCAGAAAATCAATAAAGAAACAAGAGCATTGAATGACACATTGGACCAGATGGACCTCATAGATACAGAACATTCCACCCTAAAACAACAGGATACTCATTCTCAAGTGCACATGGAACCTGCTCCAGAATAGTCCACATACTGGGTCACAAATCAGGGCTAAACTGATACCAAAAGACTGAGATTATTCCCTCATATTCTCAGATCACAATGCTTTGAAACTGGAGCTCAACCACAAGGAAAAGTTTGGAAGGAACTCAAACAACTGGAAGCTAAAGACCACCTTGCTTAAGAATGCTTAGATCAACCAGAAGATCAAAGAAGAACATAAACAATTCATGGAAACCAATGAGAATGAAGACACCTTTGTCCAAAACAAATGGGATACAGCAAATGCGGTCCTAAAGGAGAAATACATAGCCATCCAAGCCTCCCTCAAAAAAAATTGAAAAATCCAGAATACACAGCTGCCTCTATACCTTAAGAACTGCAGAATCAACAACAAATTAAGGCAACTCCACACACAAGAAGGGAAATAATCAAGATTAGAGCAGAGATCAATGAGATAGAAACTAGAGATACAGTAGAATGCATCAATGAAACTAGAAGCTGGTTTTTGGAAAGAATCAATAAGATTGATAAACCATTGGACAAACTAATACAAAAGAAAAGACAGAAGGCCCAAATTAATAAAATTATGAAAGAAAAGGGAGAAATTATAACACCAAGGAAATAGAAATAATAATCAGAAGTTATTATCAACAGTTATGCCCATTAAGTTAAGCAACTTAGATGAAATGGATGCATTCCTAGAAACCTATAAACTTCCAAAATTGAACCAGGAAGAAATCGACAACCTGAACAGACCGATACCTAGTAATGAGATTGAAGCCATGATCAAAAACCTCCCAAAAAAAGAAGAGCCCAGGACCTGAGGGATTCCCTGGGGATTTCTACCAAACTTTCAAAGAAGAAATAACACCTATTCACCTGAAGCTGTTTCAAAAAGTTGAAGCCAAAGGAAAACTTCCAGACACTTTTTATGAAGCCAGCATTATCCTTGTCCCCAAAACCAGGCAAAGACCACAACAAAAAGGAGAATTTCAGACCAAGATCACTGATGAATATGGATGCAAAGATTCTCAACAAGATCCTAGCAAATAGGATGCAACAGCATATTAAAGATTATCCACCATGACTAGGTGGGATTCATCCCTTGGTTGCAAGGATGGTTCAATATTCACAAATTAATATGATAGAACAAATCAATAAGAGAAGAGAGAAGAACCACATGGCCCTCTCAATTGATGCAGAAAAAGCATTTGACGAAATCCAGCATCCCTTCCTGATTAAAATGCTTCAAAGTATAGGGATAAAGGGAACATTCCTGAACTTCATAAAATATATCTATGAAAGACCCACAGCAAATATCATCCTCAATAGGAAAAAAAAGCTTGCAGACTTCCCGTTGAGATCAGGAACAAGACAAGGATGACCACTCTCACCACTCTTGTTCAACATAGTATGAGAAGTCCTAGCAACAGCAATCAGACAACAAAGAGAAATAAGAGGTATCCAAACTGGCAATGAAGAAGTCAAACTCTCTCTCTTCGCAGATGACATGATTCTTTATATGGAAAACCCAAAACTCCACCCCCAAACTACTAAAACTCATACAGCAATTCAGCAACGTTGAAGGATATAAAGTCAATGTACAGAAATCAGTAGCTTTCTTATACACTAACAATGAAGATACAGAAACGGAAATTAGAGAATCGATTAAATTTACTCTAGCACCAAGAACCATAAGATGCCTGGGAATAAACCTAACCAAAGAGGTAAAGGATCTGTACTCGAGGAACTACAGAACACTCATGAAAGAAATTGAAGAAGACACAAAAAGATGGAAGACCATTCCATGCTCTTGGATCAGAAGAATAAACATTGTTAAAATGGCTATACTGCCTAGAGCAATCTATACTTTTAATGCCATTCTGATCAAAATTCCACCGGTATTTTTCAAAGAGCTGGAGCAAATAATCCTAAAATTTGTATGGAATCAGAAGAGACCCCCGAATCATTAAGGAAATGTTAAAAAACAAAAATAAAACTGGGGGCATCACGTTACCTGATTTCAAGCTTTACTACAAAGCTGTGATCACCAAGACAGCATGGTACTGGCATAAAAACAGACACACAGAGCAGTGGAAAAGAGTAGAGAACCCAGATATGCACCCTCAACTCTACGGTCAAATAATCTTTGACAAAAGAGAAAAAAATATACAGTGGAAAAAAGACAGTCTCTTCAATAAATGGTGCTGGGAAAACTGGACAGCTATATGTAGAAGAATGAAACTCGACCATTCTCTTACACCATACACAAAGATAAACTCGAAGTGGATAAAAGACCTCAAAGTGAGACAGGAATCCATCAGAATCCTAGAGAAGAACATAGGCAGTAACCTCTTCGATATCAGCCACAGCAACTTCTTTCAAGATATGTCTCCAAAGGCAAAGGAAACAAAAGCGAAATGAATTTTTGGGACTCCATCAAGATCAAAAGCTTCTGCACAGCAAAGGAAACAGTCAAAAAAACAAAGAGGCAACCCACGGAATGGGAGAAGATATTTGCAAATGACAGTACAGACAAAAGGTTGATATCCAGGATCTATAAAGAACTCCTCAAACTCAACACATACAAAACAGACAATCATATCAAAAAATGGGCAGAAGATATGAACAGACACTTCTCCAATGAAGACACACAAATGGCTATCAGACACATGAAAAAATGTTCATCATCACTAGCCATCAGGGAGATTCAAATTAAAACCACATTGAGATTCCACCTTACACCAGTTAGAATGGCCAAAATTAGCAAGACAGGATACAACATGTGTTGGAAAGGATGTGGAGAAAGGGGAACCCTCTTACACTTTTGGTGGGAATGCAAGTGGTGTAGCCACTTTGGAAAACAGTGTGGAGATTCCTCAAGAAATTAAAAATAGAGCATCCTTATGACCCTGCCATTGCACTACTGGGTATTTACCCCAAAGATACAGATGGAGTGAAAAGAAGGGCCATCTGTACTCCAATGTTTAGAGCAGCAATGGCCATGTTCGCCAAACTGAGGAAAGAACCAAGATGCCCTTCAACGGATGAATGGATAAGGAAGATGTGATCCATGTACACTATGGAGTATTATGCCTCCATCAGAAAGGATGAATACCCAACTTTTGTATCATCATGGACGGGACTGGAAGAGATTATGCTGAGTGAAATCAGTCATGCAGAGAGTCAATTATCATATGGTTTCACTTATTTGTGGAGCATAACAAATCTCATGGAGGACAAGGGGAGATGTAGATGGGTAGGGGGTTGAGGAAAATTGGAAGGGGAGGTGAACCATGAGAGACTATGGACTCTGAAAAATAATCTGAGGGTTTTGAAGGGGCGGGGGGTGGGAGGTTGGGGGAACCAAGTGGTGGGTATTAGAGAGGGCACAGATTGCATGGAGCACTGGGTGTGGTGCAAAAACAATGAATACTGTTACGCTGAAAAGAAATAAAAATTAAAAAAAGTTATTATAGAATTTGTTGTATTGAACCTCTTGTTTTAATAGTAAATAGGTTAAAAATTGTAAAAGAATAGTGAGAATGAATTAAAAATAAAATAATATCTATGAAATATACAGGTTTTAGGGCAATTCTGGGAGGTCAATATATTCTTTTCCCCTGATATTTGGGTTTTACAGTTTTATCGGTATTCTCCCGGTCACTGTCCTCTAGTTTTTTTGGATTACTTTCTGGGGGAGGGGCCTGCCACATTGTTTTTCAGGCAATCTTGCTTGGGTTGAGTACTCCTGCCCCTTATCAAGCGGCTGGCCTCTGTTGAAACTGGTATTTCAGGCTTTTGTTCCCTGGTGGCTTTTGTTTGTTTGTTTTTCTTTTTGTTTTTTTTCCCTTCATGGCTCTTTGGAGGTTTAAAGGAAAGTAAACTGCACCCAGTCCTCCATCTCAGAGAGTAGCCTCAGTCTGCTCCCCTGTGAGTGGTCCAGAGCACACAGACTCCCCCTCTGCAACCTCCCACTGGCAAAGTGCATCCCCAGCCACCATCGCAGTGTTCTTACAAGCTCCCACTTATCTCAGGCTGATTTCATGAGTGTTCCCATAGATAATTAGCTCACTTTAGGGGACCGGTTGAGACAGCGTATCCTACTTCTCCACCATAATGTCCCCTCTCCCCTATTTTTAAACTTTTTGAAGAATCTCCCTCCTGTTCCCCAGAAGGCTGCACTAGTTTGCATTTCCATCAACATTGTAAGGGGATTCCCCTTCCTCCAAATATTTTCCAACTTCTGTTGTTTCCTGAGTTCTTAATTGTAGCAACTCTGAATGTTGTGAGGCAATATGTCATTGTAGTTTTGATTTGTGTTTCCCTGATTGTGCGGGATGTTGAGCATCTTTACATATGTCTGTTATCCATATCTATGTCTTCTTTGGAAAAAAAAAAATCAATTCATGTGCTCTGCCCATTTCCTACCTAGATTATTTTCTGTCTGTTGAGTTTGATAAATCCTTTATAGATCTTGGATACTAGCCCTTTATCTGATAAGATATATGCAAATATCTTCTCCCATTGAGTATGTTGTCTTTTAACTTTTTTGGTTGTTTCCTTCACATGGAGTTTTTATCTTGATGAAATCCTGATAGTACATGTTTGATTTTATCTCCTTTGCCTCCAGAGATGTGTCCAATATGAAGTTGCTATGGCTGAAGTTATAAATAGTGCTGCCTCTGTTATCCTTCAGGATTTTGATTTTTTTTTTTTTCTGTCTCACAGGTCTTTTATCCATTATGAATTTATTTTGTGTGTGTTATGAAAGAATGGTCCAGTACCATTCTTCTGCACAATGCTAACCACTTTTCCCAACTTTTTTTATTTAAGATTTTATTTATTTACCTGACAGACAGAGATCACAAGTAGGCAGGGAGAGAGGAAGGGAGGCAGACTCCCTGCTGAGCAGAGAGCCCAACATGGAGCTCGATCCCAGGACCCTGGGATCATGAACTGAGCCAGAGGCAGAGGCTTTAACCCACTGAGCCACCCAAGCACCCAACATTGTTTTTTAAAGAGAGGCATTTCCCCTAGAATTATGATTCCTCCAGTTTTGTTTTACTTTTTTGAGATTGTTTTGGCTATCCAGTCTTTTCTGCACCCATATGAATTTTAGTGTCATTTGTTTTAGCTCTGTGAAAAATGCTGGTGTTAATTTAATAGGGATTGTGTTAAAAATGTAGATCGGTTTACACAATATGAGCATTTTAACATTATTTGTGCTTCTCATCCATAAGTATGGATTTTTTTTCCATTTCTTTGTGCCCTCTATAGTTTCTGTTATCAGTGTTTCATAGTTTCCAGAGTATAGGTCTTTTACCTCTTTGCTGAAATTTATTCCTCGATGTCATATTATTTTGATGCAGTTGTAAATGAGATCAATTCCTTAACGTTTTAAAAATATATATATTTTTTAATTTCTATTCAGTGTACCAGAATTCATTGGTTATGCACCACACCCAGTGCTCCTTGCAATACATAACCTCCATAATACCCACCACCAGGCTTACTCAACCTCCCACCCCCCATCACTTCAAAATCCTCAGATTGTTCTTGGGAGCCCATAGTCCCTCGTGGTTTATCTCCCCCACCAATTTCCCCAAACTCCCTTCTTCTCTCCATCTCCCCCTGTCCTCCGTGTTATTTCTTATGCTCCACAAATAAGTGAAACCATATGATAATTGACTCTCTCTGCTTGACTTATTTCACTCAGCATAATCTCTTCCAGTCCCATCCATGTTGCTACAAAAGTTGGGTATTCATCCTTTCTGATGGAGGCATAATACTCCATAGTGTATATGGACCACATCTTCCTGATCCATTCATCCGTTGAAGGGCATCTTGGTTCTTTCCACTGTTTGGTGACCATGGCCATTGCTGCTATAAACATTGGGGTACATATGGCCCTTCTTTTCACTAAATCTGTATCTTTGGGGTATATACCCAGTAGTGCAATGGCAGGGTCATAGGGAAGCTTTATTTTTAATTTCTTGAGGAATCTCCACACTGTTTTCCAAAGTGGCTGCACCAACTTGCATTCCCACCAACAGTGTAAGAGGGTTCCCCTTTCTCCACATCCTCTCAACACATGTTTCCTGTCTTGTTAATTTTGGCCATTCTAACTGGTTTAAGGTGGTATCTCAATGTGGTTTTGATTGGAATCCCCCTGATGGTTAGTGATGATGAACATGTTTTCATGTGCCTGTTAGCCATTTGTATGGCTTCATTGGAGAATTGTCTGTTCATGTCTTCTGCCCATTATTTGACAAGATTTTTTTTTAAATAATTTTATTTTTTTATAAACATATATTTTAATCCCCAGGGGTACAGGTCTGTGAATCGCCAGGTTTACACATTTCACAGCACTCGCCATAGCACATACCCTCCCCAGTGTTCAAAACCCCAACCCCCTCTCCCAACACCCCTCCCCCCAGAAACCCTCAGTTTGTTTTGTGAGATTAAGAGTCACTTATGGTTTTTCTCCCTCCCCATCC
>PJEN01011229.1:0-65050 GCA_004024605.1 Pteronura brasiliensis
CACACACACCCTACACTGCTTGATGACAAAGCCTTGTTAGGAGTCCTAAAACGGTGCTTGTCACCCTAGACAGAGCTATGAACAGTCACCAAGATGGGAAGTGGTTTTGCATGCCAGAGCCCCCTGACCTATAGAAGGCCCAAGTTGCCAAGACAACTTTTGCTTTTTTTTACTGTGATTATATGCCACAATGATCTGAAACATAAATATAAAAATATGCCCTCAAAATGAGGAAATCACCTTTTTCCATAACACCATCGGGGAGCTGATAAAAGCAGGGGCCAGCTTCAGATCAAGATAACATTTTAATGAAAAGTAATTTTATTTTGCCTCCAAAGGCCTTAGTGGAACATAAATTTGATGGTGAAATTTCAGCAGCCATGCACGCGCTGGAGAAGCAACTAAAAAGGCAGTCGCCATGACTATGCCCAGTATGTTCACTGGATATCAGCCTCTCCGTGGGGTGCATGAACTTCAGGAGAAGACTTGGAAGTCTTAACGATGGCTACTGCCCAGCTATCTGTCAAGGACATGACCTTTTGTGAGTTGTTACACTACCTGCAGTTGTTAGGGGAAAACTGCCTTCTAACCCACACTAGCCCAGCACTAGCCCGGATCGGGAATCTCAGCTCACACAAGAGGAGAACATGTGAGATGACAGACTATGTATATATTGGTCTTTGCCCCTGGTTCCTGGCACAGAGCTCCTAAAGCCCTTATAAACTCCCAGGTGATAAGGCCTAGGAGCATCTCTTGTTCTAGTGCGGTGGCTCTGGGTGGGTTCCTGGATGGGGGCTGGTCACCAGAAAGACCAAGCCATGAAGAGAAGCTTGGGACCTTCAGCTCCACCTGCCATTCTCCAGCAAGGAGAGAAGGGCTGGAAACAGAGTCAGTGATTGATCATGCCTATATGATCAAGCCTCCATGAAAATCCCCCCAAACTGTGGGGTTCAGGGAGCTTCCAGGCTGGTGAACCTACCAGGAGGATGACCCCAACTCCATGCAGACAGAAGCTCCCGGGCCTTATCTCTGATCTCAGAAGACCTTCCTTAAGACAACATCGAAGTGGCAACTTGCTCTACACGGCAAACTGAATCCCACCTGCGGGGCTCTTCTGAATCCTTTGCTCCGAGATAACCCAAAATATAAGAAAAGTAGAACTCTTCCAGGTGTTATACGATCTGGGTTCTCGGTCAGAGTGGGGACCCCGCCAGCAGTCTTACTAGTTGCCAAATGGGGACAATGATCTGTCTCACCCAAGTCTCAAAACACGATTTTTGTGAAAGTACTTGGTAAACAGAAATCCACTGTACAAAGGAAAGGTGGCATTAGAGATGCTGGGAAACCGATAAGAAATGCCGCAGCCGGCCTCAAACCCAGATCTGTCTGCTTCTCGGCCCCAGAGGAGCCTCCTTCCCAAGCACAGAAAAGAGCTGACACGTCCCCAACCCAGGATTTCATTGCTGATGGAAGTAACTAAATGCTGAGTGAAATATAAAAGCGAGCAGCAATCTTTTCCGCTTATCACTGAACTGACATGCAGAGAAGAATTAATGAAAGCAAGTTCCCTCAAAATGAAAGCGTGGGTCTTAGATACAGGGAAACGGCCAAGTCAGACTGTGCCTGAGTGTGTTCACAGAAACCTGCAGACCTTGAGCCCCTGCCTTGAGGTTGCCATGAGGCCCAGGGGTGAAGAGACACAGACCCAGGCTTAACCCAGCTGGCGAGTCTTACAGGAGACCCCAGAATAAAGCTTACTCAGAGTAAAGAAGGGGGAAACAATAAGGAGTCTTGCCTGTCTCCGTTTTTGCGCTGTGTGGAGACCTCACAACCGTGACACGCCTCTCACAGGATTTTGGTGTCCAATTTGTGCTTCTCGTATGGTCCCCACACAACGTAATGGGCAGAATTAAGTCTGGATGGACCCGGAGCAGGTAGTGATCTCTGGAAAAATTCGCCTTCAATACAGACATAAAAAATATTCCCCCAAACAAAGTTTTAGGAAAAAATTAAAAGCCCAGTTAATGGGCGTCTGGATGGCTCAGTCAGTTAAGCACCCAACTCTTGATTCTGGGTCAGGTCCTGATCTCACAGTCGTGAGACTGAGCCCTGCACGGGGCTCCCCACTCAGTGGGCATCTGCTTAAGATTCTCTCTCTCCCTTTTCCCCACTGCCTGCTCTCTCTGCCTCAAATAAATTAAAAAAATAAAATCTTCAAAAAAAAAAAAAAAGCCAGAGTAAGAAAGCTCAAAACACAAAAGATTTCAGGGTATTTATAGGAAAAACAGACTCATAACAACTTCAGATATTATAAGGCATAGAATGTAAAATAATTATTTGCAATGTGTTTAAGGAAATTATAGGGAAGCCAGGAAAAGCGGGACAAAGAACATGTACTATAAAAAAAAAAAATGAAGCAGATTTTTTTTAAAGAACCAAATAGAATTCTATAAATAAAAAAAATAGAGTAACTGAACTTAAAAACTTGATAGATTAAATAAGCATGTGAGACAATGCTGAATAGAGAATGAATAAGTTGGAGGAGAGATTCAAATTTTTTCCAGAATGCAGTTAGAAGGTGGGGGTGGGGGTGGGGTGCAGAATTCGCAGGACAGGTTACGTGATGTGGATAATACGGTGAGAAAATCGGACTGTGGCTCCAGAGTAGAGGAGATGATGATAGAAAATAGGGAGGAGCAACGTTCAAGAGACAACGGCTGGAGCCTCTCAGAATATTGACAGACACAAACCTGAGATTTAGGGAGCCCAGTGAATCTTGCACAAGATATGTGAAAGGAAAGCCATGCCAAGACACATAATAATGAAACTTTACAACACACAAGAAAAGCAAGATGGTAAAAGGACCTGGGATGGAAAAACACAGTATTAACAAAGGAACAGCAGTAAGACTTACAACTGAACAAAAACACCAAAAAAAAAAACAATTGAAGCAAGAGAACAGTGAAATACAATCATCCGAGTTCAGAGAGACAGTAACTGTCAAATTAGAACTCCACAGTAAAGCCATCTGCCAAGCGTGAGGTCAAACAAAGGAAATTTAGAAAAATCAAAAACAAACAAGGCATTTATCCAAAAAAAGAATACCAAAGAAGGAAATGTAATGCCTCTGTTTGAGGCAGAAGGTGGACGGGCTGAGGTGGACAAGGGATGGTAAGCAGAAGTATCGGTACACACACGGGTCACACGCACACAGGTTGTCTGCAGGTTACGCGCTCATGGGTTATATACAGGTTACACATGCATGGCTTGTTCATGGCTCACACGCACCCAGGTTGTACATGGGTTACACGCTCATGGGTTGTACAAGGGTTACACACACATGGGTTGGTGGTTCTGTTGGGGGAGAGAGGGAAAGAATCAAGGTCAGATGAAAACACCAGAGATCTACCAGGTAAGTGAGAATGCAGTTGTCAGAGAGAAAGCTTTCAGTGTCTCCATACTAAATGTTCAGAAGGGAAAACCAAAGATATTAAATGACTCAAGACTTGGTTAACTATGTGTGTTAAACTAGAGAATTGATAGAACCTCTGAAGAAAAGAGGAAAGTAATGAAATTATAACATCAAAATTGTACAGGAAGGAAGGAGAAAACACTATGTGATGAATGATATAAATAAACCCTAACACAGGAGTAATGACAACAACTGTAATTAAAATTAGCTCCCCAGCTAAAAGTTAAAAACATACATACATAAAACTCAGAGCACAAGCATAGAATAGGAAAAGATGTAAAAAGTAAATGTTAACCAAGAGAAAGCTGATTTCAATGGTAAAGTCTGATACTGTTTATTATAAAAACAACTTTAGAGATAAAGACAGTCATGGCTTAATTATAAAGGAAGAAGAAGGTAGAATAGGAAATGTGACAATTCTAAACTATGTATACACAGCACTTCAAAGTATACAAGCAAAACTATTCAAAATTATAAGACCCCAGAACTGTGACATCGACTCTGATGGGAAGAACTTTTTAATGCACATTTTTGTAATTAATGAATTAAGCATAAACAGAAAAATTCGACACATGAGATTTGGTTAGCACAACAAGCTTGGACATAGGTACAGCTTTAGATCTTGCAATTTTAAAATTTACATTCCTTTTTAAGCCATGTGAAATGAAAACAGACCGTATGCTAAGCCACAAAGCTAGCCTCAAGATCAAAGGATTGGTAATTTTCAGATCCCATAATCCAATCACAATGCAATTAAACTATAAATTGTTTTAAAAGTATAACAAGAAAAATATCATATGTTTAGGATTTTTTTTAAAAAGCCCTTGTAATCAACTTAGGAGTCATAGAAAAAAATAAAAATTAGAAAATTTTCAAAAGTAAATGTAAGGAAAACTATGTATTACAACTTACAGATGCAGCTCAGCAAAATTTATGGGAAAATTCACAGCCTAAGTCGCTTAAGTTAGAAAAGGAAGAAAGAACAGCAATGCATGTACTGTTAACTCAGTAAGTTAAAAGAAAAAAGAGCAGAATAAAATGAAAGTTGGAAGTGGGAAATACTAAAGATAGCAACAGGAATAATGAAAAGTAAAGCAAACACATAGCACTGAGGCTCACAGGAAAAGGGCATATTGAAAAGAGTAACAAATTAAACTCTGACAAGATAAACAAGAAAAGAATTCAGGGTAGAAGGAGAGAGAAGGCACATATAGCCAATACAAAAACTAGTAATACAGATATTACTTGAGAACAAGTGGATATTATGAAATACTTTGTATCAATACATTTGAAAGTTTATGTGAAAGGACTAAGCTAATCTAAAAATACATACAAATTACCAAAAATATCTCAAGAAAAAACAGGTAAAACACAAGAGCTTTATAACTGTAAATTGATTCAGTATTTTAAATTCTAGGACCAAATATTTTATGGGCCTACCTGTCAGACATCCCAAAAGGAAATAAATCATCTTACACAGACTCTTTACAAAGAATTAAACATGAGGGAAAGCTCATTTTATGAAGCTTAACTGTGCTATTCAGATCTTCTATATTTTCCCACTTATGTTTGACCTGTCAGTCACTGAAATAAAGAATAAGGCTTCCAACAATTTTGGTGGATTTTATAGGTCCTGTCTTTCTTTTTTGTACTCCAGTCTGCTTTTGGTAACAGTGATTACAAAACCATACAACTGCGGTACCAGAAATGAGAATTATTAACCAATGTCACTCAGAACGTATTTACAAATGTCTTTAACAGAATATTATCAACCAAATCTAGCATTAAGAAAAAAGGGGAATACAGCTTAACCAAAATGGGTTAATTACAAAGAATTAACACTTGTTTCATATTTTAATAATTAATGACTATAAATCACCACATTAGCAAACTAAAGGAGAAAAACACACAACTTGTTGATGCGCAAAATTCAAAACTCACTGCTACAAATTAGAAATAAGGAGCCTGATAAAAAATGTCTACAAAAAGTCATACTTAGTGGTAAAATGTTTTAAACATCCCCTTTACATCAGTAATGGGACGTGGATGCTAGCTATCCCCACTTCTAAAACACTATAGGGAGGTCCTAGCTGGTGAATATAAAAGAATGAAATAAAAAAGGTTTAAGAATTGGAAAGGAAAAAATAAAACTGTCATTATTTGTAGGTAAATAGATTTTCTTTGTAGAAAACCCAAAATAATTTACATATAAGTAATCAGAATTACTAGGGGAGTTTGAAAGAATTTCTGCATTAAGATATCAATATACCAAAGTCAATTATATTCCTGGATAACAGAAAACAATCAGATAGAAAACATAATTTAAAAAGTAAAATTTACGGTAGCAATATGAATATAACTATCTAAAATTAATGTGCTAAATGATGTGGAAATAAAACTACTCAAAGACATTAAGACTGAAATACACAATTATACCATGCACTTAGACAGGAAGGTATCACAGCTCCCCAATTGAACCACAGATTCAATAAAATGTCAATCAAGGTCTCAATTAAGATTTTCATGCAACTTGACCAGCTGATTCTAAAATGCATATGGAAGAGCAGATGGTTGAGAACAGCCAAAACACTACTGAAGAAGAACAAGGTCAGAGATGTGGTAGTCAATCCTTTAATTCTAGTGATTAAAGAATTATATTCCCCAACCCCCTTGAAATTAGATGTGGTCATGTGACTAGTTCTGCCAATGACATACAAGCAAAACTGACATGTGTCACTTCTAAGCATTTAAGACATGATCCTCCAAGCTCTATTCTCCCTTGTGGGAGCACATAGTGAGATGACAACAGTGTCTGGGCCCCTGAGTGACTACAGTTGTACATGTCACATAAGCAAGACACATTTTTTTTTTTTTTTAAGAGAGAGTGTGCACATGAGTAGGGTGGGGAGGGGCAGAGGGAAAGAGAGAGAGAATCTCAAGCAGGCTCTACATCCAGCACAGAGCCACACATGGGGCTCAATCTCACAACCCTGAGATCTGACCTGAGGGGAAATCAAGAGTCAGATGCTTAACTGACTGAGCACCCAGATGCCCCCAAGAAAACCTTTCTTTAAAAAGTTTTAAGACACCGAAATTTACACTCAAAAGACAGCCCATCTAGCCCAACATGGGGATTTGCTCCGCTAAATCTCACATTATTGTAATGCAGAGTGATTAGAACACTGTAGCATTGCTATAGAAAGAAGCAAAAAAGATCCATGGGTCAGAACAGAGAGAGACAAGGAAAAGACCCATCCTTGTGTGGACAGGAAATTTGGTACAGGCTGGGTTATAGATCAGTGTAAGTCACTAACTAGCGCTGGGAAAGATGGGTATCCATACGGAAAAGATAAAACTGAACCTCTATTGTAGAGCATACACCATACCCAGAAATCAATTCCAAATAGATTACAAACCTAAAAAAGACAACAAAATGGAAGGGCAATTAGAAGTTAGCAGAGTCTTGAGGTTGGGAGACGTATTTTGATAAAAACACCACAAGTACTAATCATAAAGAAAGGACTGATAAAAACTGACTGCATTTATTATTGAGCATCTGGTTCATCTAAAATCCTGCTTTGGATACTGGCTTGACCACCACTGTAAAGAACACTGAAAATATCTGAAGATGGCTTGCATATGTCATGAGATGAACATGTACTCAAATGGAAAGGGAGACATTATTGACTGAATTTTCATCTTGAACACAGACACACAGACACACAGACACACACACACATTGTCCAACCCAGAAGAATATGCACGAAGGTGTTTTAATGTTGCTGACTTCTGGGAAGTAGTAACTTTGCATTGTATGCATGTACTACTTCTATAATAACAAAGCAATTATTACAATGAATGAATTAATAGAAGAATGAACATACAAATAAAATCTGGGGGGCAAAACCAAACAAATAAACAAAAAGATCATGAAAAAGGTAGGCACAGAGAGGTAGAAGAGGTTTATCGCACAAATAACCAACAAAGAACTAATATCTAGAATATTTTTTCCAAAAAACCTGGATGTCAGTAAAATAAAAGCAGGGAACCTAACTGAAAAATAGGCAAAATACAGGAAGAGTAACGTCTTAGAAGGCGGAAATCTAAATTCCATTAAACTTAGAGGAAAAGATGGTCCAGCTCGATAGTCATCAGGAAGATATACATGGTAACCCCAGAGCTGCCGTCAGACCCCCACCCCCAGACCAGCAAAACCTACATTCTGATGGCCCCAAGTGCAGACAAGGCTGTGGGCTGGAGGAACACTCCTAACTTGCTGGTGAGATTATAAGAACAGTTTGGCATTATTTCTTAAATTCAGAAGGTGAGCAAATGCCCAGAAATCTTACTGCCAGAAATATATCTAAGAATTATTTTTGCAATAAGTGCACCAGGAGTTCATAACAACACTCTTCATAATTGGGACACACTGGAGAGGACCCGAGCGTCCGTTAGCAGAATGATTTTTTTTTTTTTTTCAAAAACTGAGATATTCACACCCTGGAATATTACACAGCAATGACAATGAATGAACTTCTACCATCTGCATTAATAAAGAGAAAGATCTCAAAAACAATGGTAAACAAAAGAAACAAATCGCAATAATGCATTCTATATGACTCCATTTATGTCAAGTTCAAGAACAGGCAAAACTAAGCAATATTTTTAGGGATGTGCGTGTGTGTGTGCGCGCGCGTGCATGCGTGTCTGTGTGCGTGCGTGTGTGTGTGTGCGCGTGTGCAAGACTACCTAGAAAAGAAATAACTTATTTTTAAAAACTCAAGATAATGGCAACAGTGGAAGAGAGAACAATAAGGCACCATGAAGGGTCCTACCAGAATTCGAAGAGTATTTTTCAATTCTATTACTCTTAATCCAAGAAGTTGGGCACATGAGGGTCTGTTTTCTGTTATGATTTAATATTTATTAATGCTATTACTTATTACTATTACTGTTGTAACTATTATTAAATTTAATATTATTACAAAACCATACAGATATGTCTTATTTGTGACTCTGTACATATATCTCACTGTTAACTAACCATCCCTATAAAACAACAGCAGGGTACTAAGAAAATGATCTAGTCTAGAAACAAGTGCAGATCAGACAAGATAGAACCAGCCACCAAACTGTTTGTCCTATATTGTGAACTATTCGGCCATTCATTTGGTCATCAAGTAAGTCAGGCTACTTAAAAAAGGGACACCAAGTTCAAGTCCCCTGCCCTGGTCTCCTTTCACTGGAAAGCTTACCTATAAAAGCTCCATGATCACAGGACAGACACTGTGCACACCAGGGTACAGGTGTCAGCTTGTACCAGGGAACCCAAAGTACTGGATTTGGTTTTAGGAGATGCTAAGTATCATAATAATGGAGACTTTAAATTGCAATTCTACGACAACAGTGATTTGCTTAACTAGAAAACAGAAGCAATGCTCCTGAAGAAAAAGCAACAAAGGAAACCTACCCGAACATCGCCTCATTATTCAAGTGCAACCAACTCCAACTAATACTTAATTACAAGAGGCGTTCAGAGGCTGCCAGTAGAATAAGACACGGCATTCTCCCGAGGCACTTGATTGATTTCTCAGATTATAAAACCCAAGCCACTGAGAATTCTGAGAACATTGATTTAGCAAGAGAGAGCCCAGGGAGCGCTCAAGGCTTGTAATGAGAATAAATACAGAATAAATGAAACTGGCCAGGTTGCCTGTTACAGATTTTACACTAGGACGTTTTTCAAGCTTCACTGCTACTTTATTTTTCTAACGTAACTATTTCTTGAGGGTGAAAAGACAGACCTCATCCCTTTTTCTCCTGTACATCCCAAAACACACAACTACAACTCTTTTGTTCCAGATCTACACAGGCTCAGAAATATGCTAAATCAGGACGTGGATTGTTTATTTTCTTTGAAATTGATTAGCAGTGAAGCATGCTCCACAAACATGAACATTAAATATCTTGTTACAAAGTTTTCCGGGAAGAAAACAACTACTTTGTGCATACATGATCAATTGGAGATTTTTTTCAGCTAACATCTTAAACTCAATATAAGGTAGGTATGTATTGATGCAAAGTAACATCTAAGTGTCTGGGTTTGAACGCTAGTTTCATCATTTACTATCTATGGAAGCTTGGACAAGATACTTAACCCTATGGGTCTCACCTGCAAAATGGGATTTATAAGAATATCTACCGTACAGGGTTTTCCTGAGGAGTGACCAAGACAATGCATTTAGAACAATTCAGTGCATGCCCAGAATACAGTAAATCCTCAAGAAATGGTAGCTGTATAGAGTCAGGAGAAAGCCTCTATGCTTAGTTCAATATCCTCCACAGCCAACTGAATTTCCCTGTGTCCCTTCTATTGCAAACAGTAAGCTTAAATTTTATACTCATATCCACACCATCTGATGTTCTACCCATGAAATTAGACCACAGCCTGCACCCATAAGCAGGTGCTCGGTCCAGAAATAATTTAACAATTCTTTTCCCACTGCGATTTCCAAGATGAAAAAAGAGAATAATTACTCCTTAGACACTGAAAACCCTTCCCTATGAGACTGAAAATGACTTCCAGGAAACTTTGCTAAAACATGGAAAACAAGAAAGGTGCCAGAAGCCTGATGACAAGGAAAGACTTTAAATTTTTTCCTTATGATTTATTTATTTATTTAGAGAGAGGGAGGGAGCATATGCAAACAAGGGGAGGGGCAGAGGGAGAGGGAGAGAGATCTCAAGCACACTCCACACTCAGCACAGAGCCCGATGCCCGGACCCTGAGATCATGACCTGAACTGAAACCAAGAGTCAGACGCTTATCTGACTGCACCTGCCAGGTGCCCTGGAAATACTTAATTTAAAAAAAAAAAAAAAAGGCTTAAAGAGAAAATTGGAATTCTGGAAATGAATGATGGAACTATCTGCCATTGGTCTCTGGCAATATTCATAGCCTGGAGTGTGATCTCCTCACAGTGCTCACCATTTTCCCAAGGCAGAGACGAGAGGGAGTTAGTCACACAAGCCCCTCATCTACAGAAGCCAAGGATCGGGGTGATGCCCACCTCTACAGCCTGGTTGGTCTTCTGGAAGGCTCCTTCCTACACTGTCTTGACTTCTTTACTGGACTTCGACACATAATTCAGTGCCTGGCACTCAGGAAGAACCGACACATGTCATCTGGGTGAATGAATGTCAATCTTGTCAAGGTCACCACTGAAAGTGACAGACATACAACCCAAATTACATTCATTCATTCATTCATTCAAGCAGGCATGAAGCTAGTCAGACTTCCCAAATCCCATGCGTTCTGCCTTGCACAATGACACTCTCAGTGAGTCTAAATTTTAATGAGGTACGTTTGCCAAAATCTCACCTGAGAATTTTAAGAGTGAGCAAGAGGCTGGGGGTGGGGAGTGGTGTGAGGTGCAATTTTGGTAAATGACAAAAAAGCTAGGTTTTTCTTTTTTTCTCTAGAAGCAAAACTGAGTGCTTTGTTATTTGGGTTCTGCTTCTTATGGTGTTTTGGGTTTATTTCTCCCTTACTGGTACTATTCTCCATTCCCTTCCACACCTACTTTCCAAATTTGGCACTCAGTTTAACCAACAGCTTCTGGGAGATTATCAGCACTCTCAGAACTTCCTAAAGGCAGGCAAGAAGTCATATGCTGCCCAGAGTAGGTGGGCAGAGCCTGCTGCCATGCATCCAGATGAACAGGTGGGGAGGGGAGTGGCCAAGTCGAGAGAGCAGCTCAGGCCATGTCAGATCTCTCTCTCTAACTCCCTGTGATTCTCCAAGAGGTTCAGACCTCCACGGGCCTCAGGAGGTCTGAAACTTATTCTCAGGGATAGGCAATCTCACTGATAACAGAAAGTTAGTTAAAGTGAATCTACTCACAACAGAAAGCGACTTTTCATATTAAATAGTGCAGAAGAGTTTTACTGAGGTTCCAGCTCAAAAAAATTGAACTACAACTTAGGAAAACTTTATCTATATTTAACACAGTTGGGTTACCGTTGCAACGAAATGAATTTCTAGAACAAACAATAAATCAAGTTTTGGTTGTTTTTGACACAATGTAGAAAATAAGAGTGTGCAGCAATAGTGCCCATTCTGCCCTCAAAATCACTAGGAGGAACTTTCTGTTCGTTTGTTACAGAAATATCAGTAGTATTCATCATTTCCCCTCAATTCCATTTCATAATCCTTTGATATTCAAATTTGTCTCTTCTGAAGCAACTCTACTGGCCTCATCTTACTGGATTTGCTTCTTCTCAATTGTTAAAATGGTCTCTTTGGTCCAGCAGCCCTGCAACATCACTTTCACTGACTTCATGAAATCCTGAATCTTTCTCAAGATGTGCAGTCTGCCTCCACCACCCACCTGCAATGTGCTGGCAACGTCCTGTCCTATTAAGACATCAGATAACCACTGAGAACCGAGCAGGGGTGGCAGGTTTCCACCAAGAGCATAGATGTTTGAGAGCAGATTAATTTCAGTGGTTGATTCACTACTATGGCACATTGATGGCAGCTTCCCCATGAAGTCTCTTAATTGCAAAGAATCAGACAACAGTAATTTGGATGCTGAGAACCCCGATGTCCTTGCTCCTCTCAAATGCAGTGGGCTCAGTCTATACTGTACCAATCATCAGAAGAAGAGAATTTAAGGGCCGGGGTCCCAGCTTCTTTTTATTGCAGCTTTTGAAGGCTTTTTCCTGCGTGGATTCCAGCAGCTGCTGCCCTTATCACTCAGCTCTTTGGAAGAGGAGAAATCAGCATAGCTGAGATACCTTTCCAATCACCGATGCAAGCCTACAGCTTTGGGGAAATGAGGCCCAGAGGTGAAAGCTCATTTGTGTTCTATTGTGCCAAAGTAGGTCATGGATTCAGTCCAGCTGAAGGAGGAGGAGGAGGAGGAGGAGGAGGAGGAGGAGCAGGAGGAAGATGAGGGGAGGGGAGGAGGAGGAGGGGAGGAAGAGGAGGGGGAGGAGAAGAAAGAGGAGGAGAAGAAGAGGAAGAAAAAGGAGGGGGAGGAGGAGGAGGATGAGGACAAGGACAAGGAAAGGGAGGAGAAAGAGGAAGAGGTGGGGGAAGTGGGGGGAGTAGAAGGAGGGAGGGGGAGAGGGAGGAGGAGGAGGAGGAAGAATGGGAGGAGGCAGCCACCAGTCCTTGTCAATTCAGTCAAATGGTCCATCTGGTCCACCAGCCGGCTGCTTTCCTGGGAATGAGCATAAAGATATGTGCATGTGGGATACAGGGAATGATAAAGTTCCTGAATCTTCCCAAGACACTCTTTGATGAACAAGTGATAGAACAAGGGGGCAAAATGTCAAAACTCTGCAATCCAGTCAGATTGCAATTTTCTATCCGGAGAGAGGGAGGATGACACAGTGCCCTGATTTTAGATTCAGCGCTTCAGCCATTAGAGATGCTGTGATTCAATGAAAGGTCATGCAAGTGGCAGTGGCTGAATATCTGAATTTAGAAAAAATTGACTTTATTCCCTATGATGACACAAGTTTTTGTCGTTGAATAAGATCCTGGCCTGCAGGATTTAGAGAAATTGTGGACTCCACACGACACAGAAGCACACGCACACACATTTACTAGAAATAATGATCACCATCACCACCTGGGGTTATGTGGTTGAGAGTTTTATCATGAAGCTATTCAACAAATAGTTATTTGATTCCTGCTACATGCCTGACCAGGTGTCATGCTCAGCCCTGGGGAACAAAGAAACAGACTTGGTTCCTGGTCTTATGGAATCTAAAGATAAAAATAATTATAAACTGTGAACTGTTTGGAAAGGAACAAATGGGCTTTTGGGAAAGAGAGGAGGATGGATGGGATCAGTAAAGGCACCTCTCTGTATAAATCTGGAAGATGAGACAGAGCTAGATATGCAAAGAGCATCAGAGAGAAAGTCCATGGTAGGGAACAGCAGTGGAGCTCTGAAAGGCAGAGCGGTCGACACAACCAGGGACGGTCAGGTCAGTGTGGCTGAAGTAGGTCATGGCTTTAGATGAAGCTAGAGGGTTAGGCAGGAGATGGATTTGATTTTTCTTTTTTTCCCCTGACAGGGAGAGAGCTGGGCAGGGATGGGCAGAGGGAGAAGGAGAGAGAGAGAATCCCAAGCAGCTGAGCATGGAGACCAACGCAGGGCTCAGTCCCATGATCCTGAGATCACAACCTGAGCTGAAATCAAGAGTAGGATGCTTAACCGACTGAGCCACCCAGGCCCACCATGGGCTAGATTTTTATAGGGCTTTGTGGCACACAGTTATTCTAACACTTTTGAAGAATAAGAGTAATCACAAATCCATTGGTTGCTGTGAATGATCCGATGAGGAGCAAAAGAAGACAGTAAGAGCCCACAGGTCTGAATCACTGTGTCAGCGGACAACAGTGACCTCAGGTGACCCTATTATTTTCCAGTGTCATTTCAAATGCCACTTGAATGTAATCACAATTGATAGCCTGCTGGGTTTTCAAGTTAAAATAAATGCTATGGGAAAGGCTTCCTCAATGATCAAGCTGTTCCTAAATATCCTTGAGACTCACGAATATGTGGACAGTACATCTTGCATGTCTGAAAATTTCTGCTTTTGGTCTTGCTTTTTTTCACTGAGATAAAATTTATACACAGTGAAACGCATAGATCTTCAATCCTGTGGGTGAAG
Source organism: Pteronura brasiliensis (assembly GCA_004024605.1). NCBI lineage: Eukaryota > Metazoa > Chordata > Mammalia > Carnivora > Mustelidae > Pteronura > Pteronura brasiliensis. The sequence goes on from PJEN01011229.1 coordinate 14,165, forward strand.
ATACACAGAAAAGAACATAAGGAAAATCCCCCAAAAGATACTCCAACCATTTCAAGTGAGTTCCTCCCCAGACTCTGATGCCCCACTCAGAACAAAGCTCTCTGATTTCTACTCCCTAGACCAGTCTGGACTGTTCTTGAACTTCTCATTAACAGAATACTACAGCGGATACTCTTCTGTGTCCTGCTTCCTGGTCTCAGCATAGCGTTTCTGAGACGCACCTAGAATGCCATATTCATCGGTAGTTTGCTCTGTTCTCCTACTCATAGACACCTGCATTGTTTCTGGCTTGGGCTGATTGGGAATAAAACTGCTGCAACAATCTAAGTTCTTTCACAGACGTGTGGTTTTATTTCTCTTGGGTAAATACATTAGAATGGACCTGCAGAGTCACAGGGTAACTATATGATTAATTTTATTAAAAAAAAAAAAACAACTGACTGCCAATTTACAAAGCAGTTACACCAATTTTCACCAGCAATATATGAGAGCTCTACTTGCATTGACCACGACAACATTTGGTGTTGCCGGTTCAACTAAACTTAACCATTAGCTAATGGCTAAGAAGTGGTCTCTTACTGTGGTTTCAATTTACATTTCCCTAATAAGTGATTAACTGAGCACCTTTTCACGTGCTTACTGACAGTCATATGCCTTTCTTTATGCAGTCTCTCTTCAAGCCGTTTGCCTGCATCTTTACGAGGTTGTCTTTTAATTATTGATCTATAGGAGCTCTTTACATATTCTGGATATGAGTGCCCAAGTCCTTTGTATGACATATGAATGGCAAGTATTTTTTTCTTTTTTTTTTAAATTCCAAGTGTTCTCTATCAGTCTATGAGTTGCTCTTTTCTTTTCATAATGATGTCTTCTGAAGAGCACAACTTTTAAATTTTGGTGAAGTTCAATTTATCATTTTTTTAAAGATTTTATCTATTTATTTGAGAGAGAGAGAGAGAGAAAGCACAAGTGGGGGGCAGGAGAGGGAGAAGGAGGCTCCCCACTGGGAGCCCCATGTGGGGCTTGATCCCAAGACCCAAGATCAGGACCTGACCCGAAGGCAGACACCTAACCATCTGAGACACCCAGGTGCCAACCCCTGTCATTGTTTTTATTATCGGTGTTTTTGTGTTCCTTCTAAGAAATTTTTTACTATACCAAAATACCAAAGATATTCTTCCACATTATCTTCTAGATGATTTATAGATTTAACTTCTATTATATGGTTCACTTTGAGTTAATTTTTACATATTGTATGAGGTAGGAGTCAAGGTTAATTTATTTTTCGTACTTTATTCAGGCTTTCTAGTATCACTGATTTTAATCTTTCCTTTCACCACTAAGTTACCTTGGCATCTTTGTCAAAAATAAATTGACCTGGGGTGCCTGGGTGGCTCAGATGTTTAAGGGTCTGCCTTCACCTTGGGTCATGATCCCAGGGTCTTGGGATCGAGCCCCACATCAGGTTCCCTGCTTGATGCAGAGCCCTCTCCCTCTGCCTGCCACTCCCCTGCTTATGCTTTCTCTCTCTCTGTCAAATAAATAAATAAAATCTTTAAATAAATAAATAAATTGATCATGTATGTGTGGATCTATTTCTTGGCTCTACTCTGCTCCATTCATCTATCTACCTATCCTTAAGCCATACTAGCTTGATTACTACAGAGTTATACGAAATCTTGAAATCAAGTTCTATCAGTATTTCGAGTTTTTATCTTCTTTCTCAAAATTGTTTGGCTATTTTAGGCCCTTTGAGTTTTTCCATAAATTTCATAAACAGCTTTAAATTCCTACCAAAAAAATTTTAAATAGGATTGTTGTGAACCCTATGGTTCAATTTAGAAAAAAACAACATACAGATTTTTCAATTTCTGTTAAGTTTATTCTTATGTTTTCATAAGCTGATGCTACTGTAAATGGTACTTTTAAAATCTGCACTTTCTAATTCTTTCTTGCTATTACGTAGAAATAAAGTTGATTTTTAGATTGGCCTTGTACCTATGATCTCTCAAAACTGCTTGTTAATTCTGTTTATGGATTTCCTAAGATTTTCTAAATAAATAATAGTGTCATCTGCAAATAAAAAGAACTACTTCTTCCTTGCTTTTTATTTTTTTCTTGCTTAAATGCACTGATTAGAACCCCCACCCACCTTTTAACAGATACAGTAATAACAGACAATCTCTTATGATAGTCACAATCCAAAGGGGAAAGTATTCAGTCTTCTCACTAGTAGGTATAAAGTTAACAGTAGGTTTTTCATAGATGTCTTTTATCAAACTAAAGAAGTTCCATTTTCTTCCTAGTTCAATGAGAGCTTTTACCATGAAAGTGTTTTTTCTACATCTTTTGACGTGATTACATAGTTTTCTCCAATATTTTGTTGACTTGAATTGTAACAATCAATTTTTAATTTTTAAATCAACTTTACATTCCTAGGATAAACTCCAATTTTTTCATATACAATTCTATACTTGTTAATTTATTAAGAGCTGTGTGTCTATATTCGAGAGATACTGGTCTATAATTTTTTCTTCCCTAATATCTCTGTCATATGTTGTTATCAGGATTATTCTATAACCGTATTTATATAGTCTCACAAAACTAGCTGGGAAGTGTTCTATCTTTTCAAAAGTTTTGTGTAAGCTTGATATTACTTCTTAAATATTTGACTGCAAATTCCAGAGAAACCATCTGAGCCTAGAGATTTCTTTGTACAAAGGTTTCGAACTACAAATTGTATTTTGGTTTCATCTCTATAAGTTCTGATGAGCAGTGGTTTGCAAGGAATTTGACCATTCCACATGCATTGCTGAATTGTTGGCAGGCAACTGTCCATAAATGCCCTTATTATCTTTTTAATGTCCTCAGGCTATTTAAGAAGCGCTCTGCTTTCTTTCCTGATAATGGGTCATTTGTGTGTTCTATTAGCCCTTATCAGTCTTGCCAAGAGTTTATCAACTCTATAAATCTTAAGAAATAACAAGAAGGGCAAGTCCAGTGGAATTGCAAGTCTTTTACCTCAAAGTTTTGGTACTCCAGACAACTAGCCCTCCCCAGCGGGCATGGGCATCATCCAATCTGAGGTTCTGAGACAACAAAAGGTAGAGGAAGAGGGGATTCTCCTCTCTGCCTGACAGCTGGAGCGGAGACATCCGTTCTCTCCTTCCCTCGGACCAGGCTGCACACCATCAGAGCTCCTGGTTCTCAGGCCTTCCAGCTCAGACCAGACTGCACGTGGCCAGCTGTCCTACGTCTGCTGTGTGTAGACGGCAGATAGCGGGACCCCTCAGACCCCATAATCACGTAAGCCAATCCTCATTATATATACACACCCTTGGTTCTGCTTCTCTGGAGAACCCTAATCAGAGAAGACACTCAGGCGAGTTCAAGCAAGGTTTGGGAAGATCCCCAGATGAAACTTCCCTGAGGAATTCTTACAGAAACTGGTGAGTGACCGTGGGTGACACAGGTCCCCACGTTCTCAAGGCGCTGCCATGAGGAGCATTTACTGCTTCTGGTGCCAGCACGGGGGAGGGAACAGAAGAGGAAGGAAGGCCAAGAGGGGCATTTGAGGGCTGGGGGAGGGGCAGCATCCAGGCTGATAGCTCCTTCTTGGGCAGGAGTTAGAAATGAAACCCTGGAGGACAGCCAAGCCTTTATCCAGCCACCTTTATGCCACACTGCCCCTTCCAGGGCAGAGGGAGGGGAAGAGACAACATCTGGGGACCCACCTCTGGGTCTCAGGGGCCTCGCAGACTCTGGCCCTTCCCACCATGGGAACTGGTAGGCAACCACAGGCTGACCACCTAGGCAGAGCACCCCATGGACAATAGCTGTGATGGTCAGTGCCAGGGTCATCTGAGCTCTGCCTTACCATCTACACCCAAGCACAGTGCTGCTCAGACAAGAAGGATCTGGAAGCTGATGGTGCTCCAGACATGGACTCCAGTCCCTTGGGTGTCCCTGGGACCTCCAGGTTTCTGCAACTCTGTGACATTACTCACTCAGCTTGCAGCGGGCACCCCTGGGACCAGTGGGTAGCCCTGGCTCCTCCTCACGCCTGTCCCCAGCAAGGGGGCCCAGCCCTGATGCCCACATCCACGTCCCAGAGATGCTGGAAGCTGTGGAGAGGCAGGCGAGCCTCCTCACCTCCTCCTACCGTTCATATCATCCGGGGACAGAATTCCTGTAGCAGCCTCACTTAAGATAAAAGCGTGTGGAGTGCCCCAGGAGAAGAAAAACTCCATCTGAGTGAGCGTGGCACATGTATGCGAGAATTTTTGACGACTTTGGAAAATGAGATCATCATTTACCAATAAGCAGGTGTCTGACTGTTCCAAATGACCGGGACAAGGAGGGAGCGGCATCAGCGGTCACGCGACTGTGGGTTTTGTGGTGGCTGTCACTGCATGGAAAGCTTTTACTGGCCAACTTCTGGGCACCAGCTGAGGAATGCATGTGCCTGCTGGATGCAGGAACCGAGCAGACTTGCACAAAATCACTTCTTGCTGAGGTTCACAGGGCACCCCATCATTAGCCAAAGCCCTTCAGGGGCACCTTCTTTCCTGGCATGGGCAGCCAGCTCCTCTGCCACGGACTCGAGCCACCACCCCCGTGCTGCTCCAAATCCCACCTCCCAAACAGACCGGGGGAGGCTCAGGGAACAGTGGTTCTCACGTTGCCTTTCAGTTTTGCGGACAACCGGCCCAGCTGGACCCAGAGGCTTCCTTTGCATCTCTAGCAACCGCCTTGATAAACTGTTACTCACTTAGCAAATGGACTGATAATTCTCTTCCTGGGCTTTCTCCACCTCTAGTGAGCAACACAATGGAGGAAACAGCGTAATGACTTTCAACTCTACCGTCTAAGGTCAGGCAGTGACTCCGGCAGTTTGTGTCTGGGCCCATGGTGGCAGACCCACAGACAGACCTCACTCTGGGTGTCCCCACCTCTGTGACCTTTCTAGGCGTGGGTTAACTGACGTTCTTGGAAATGAACCTCCAGCAGGCCTCCCGACCTCCAAGCCCAAGGCTGGCAGGCCGGGGTGCCATTTTGTGCCGCGTCCACTAGCCCAGCTCGAGAGAGGCTCTCTAAAGCACATGACGGCTTTCAAGAATAATTCAAAAATGGCACACCGCCATTCTTAAATGCAGACCATAATCGGGGAATGATTTTTTTTTTTATGTTTTACTTTCTTTTCAAAAATTGTAAGACACTGTGCTTTTGAAGCATGTAGATCTATACTTAGGATCAAATTTTAATACTGTAGGTATAAACATCAGAACCAACACAAAAGGCCTACGTTGACTGAATTTATCACACGGCTCTCACAGCAACACACATGCCAGGAAAGAAATCATCCATCATGTAATCGTCAGACACGTACCTTGTGATAGGGAAATAAACCTGGGAGGTCCATTCGCAGCCTACGGTCACGCTGCCTTAGGAACAAACACATTCAAACAGACACCTGGTATGGGGACAGGGGGTTCCGTTTCTACCTTGTTCTCTCATCTGCCAAAGGGGACAGAGACCAGACTTCTCTGATCTTCCCCAGAATCAGAGTTCAAGGGGGAAGGGCAATAAAGGATCTCATTTCATGCCCCCCCCCCACCTTGAAAAGTAGGAATGGGGACTCTAGCTACAGATAAGTGAACTGAGACACACAGTCTTGAAATGATCTGCACGACACTGTAGGGACTGGAGCCAAGCCAAACTCGGGTCTGTCGGGGTCTGAAAATCATTCTTTTCTATCATAGTCAATACAGAAATGCTGGACGTGAAAGTGTTTATTTATGTGGAGCAATCCAATGATTATAAAAACAAATAGGCCATTTTTAGTGCCAGGCTAGCTCTTAAAATGGCACTCTCTTGACATCCAACAATATGTAGCTACAAACATATGGAGAAAGAGAAAATAAATGAATGCCCGGAACTCTGAGCGAGAATCCGAAAGTCATAAAATGATCTACACGTACTGGCCCTCTTCCCATCCCCAGCTGACTCATGGCCCTCTCCTCCACACGCATCGTGACAAGGGACAGGTGAGTTCAGGGTCTTTCCGGTAAGAAATGCTCTTACCCCCTCTTCTCTGATCTTGCCCCACCCTTCCCCTAGAATGAACTGTCCCAGACGCCTCTGATTATGTAAGAGACACCACTTTAATTACCAGCTATTATATATTTTTCCTACCAGCGTGTCAGGAGTGTAATTAAATGGCCTTTTGTTTAATAGCCAGTGCTGTCCATTGGGGTTATCAGGAATGGCTGTTGGGGATGCTCACGGCCCTGGAGCACCCTGCCACGAGGGTAGGCTGCTCTCTGCCCTCTACACCCTGTACCTGGTGTTGCATCTGCCGAAAGAGATTCGTTCTCCTCAGTGACACAAGTACCCTGTGGGCCCTGGCCTTGAACTCTGCCACAACAGGGACTGGGTCTGTCTTACCCCCCACCATATCTTCCCGTACCACGCACAGGCCTGGCACGAGCTTGGTGTCCAATCAAAGCGTAGGCACTAAATGACTGATTCACGACATAAATGAGTGAATATTTTATAAACCATTTAGAGAGTCCTGTGAAGGTTTACCTGAGATGTGGTGACAAAGTCCCCATTGTGAATCATATGGCCTCACTGTCACCTGTCACAGCAGCTAGGACAGCAGGTTCAACAGCAGGAGGAGACAACCCCTGGGGACATGGCACCAAGCCATGGGGAGGAACAGGGAGGAACGGGCAGCTACTCATGAGGCTTCCCCACTCTAGCCAGAGTCAGCAAATGCCTGTCACTTTTCTTTTCCAGAAGGAAATAAATGGAAGCTTATTTTATTTGTAAGGTATGATAAGTAATACCCAGGCAAAATATACGAACATTGGACCAAAAGGCCATATTCATAAAGGACAGAAATATGATCTATATTTTTTACAAGGTTACTAATCACCAAGGGATGTGGAGAGGCTTGGGTAGAGGCTCTCAAGAATATTCCCGTCTGGGTGGCTCAGTGAGTTAAGCCTCTGCCTTTGGCTCAGGTCATGATCTCAGGGTCCTGGGATCGAGGCCCACATCAGACTCTCTGCTCAGTGGGGAGCCTGCTTCTCCCTCTCCTTCTGCCTGCTGCTCCTCTTACTTATGCTCTCTCTCACTCTATCAAATAAACAAAATCTTAAAAAAAGAATATTCCTTCTTTCTTTCCTTCCTTATTTCTCGATGAAATATTACAGAGCTCCTCATAACTCAAAAACGAAGGGAAATAATCCTGTGGAAAAGAACAAGCTGTAGCCTGAAACCGAGTCCATTTACGGTGGAAACAGGCACAAAGAGGCTCCCAAAACACTTTTAACCTCTGAATGTCTGCTTATTAAAAAAAAAAAAAAAAAAAAAGGACTTGTGAGTGTCAATGTTCTGGACTAAAGAAGCTAGCTTGTCTCCCCCCTCAACACACACCCAAGTCCCCAGGTCCCGCTCAGGCTTCCAGACACCAGTGACACAAGTGGTCTTCCCCGTCATTAGCAAGATTCCCAGCTCCACCGGAGGAGGCAGACTATGATTACGAGCCGGCTACCATGCAAGGTGCTTCCCCACCTTTAGCCCCTTCAATCTCACAAGAATTTCTCTGGCAGAGAAACTGAACCTTCTCAGAAAGCTGATGACACCAAGGGAGAACCACAGAGCTTCATAAATCAAAGTAAGCTACGCCACCCTATCCCGTCCCTACCCCTTCATGTTCTAAGAGTCAAGGGGAAAACTGAGCGGTCAAGGATTTGCTGCTAGACTTCACAGCTGGGCGGCAGGACAGCTGAGCACCTGACCCTAACAGCTCAGGTCTCTCTCACTCTAAACAAAGGAAAGTGTGGGGTATTCTGGGAACTTGGCATCGATGATGAATTTGGGGTCCTGCTCACACATTTATATCATCTACATAGCTTCCGTTAAAGCTTTATTCAGTTAAGACAACAGATCGGTTAGTTCAGTAACAATTTGGGGCACCAATCCTGAGCATTCACAGTGCTGGGCCCTGGGACACATCAGTGCTGGAGAGGATCAAGGTTCCTGCCCTCATGGAGCAGAAGTAGAGAAAAACAAGCAAACCACCAGGTTGAGTACAGACACAACTAAGTGCTACAACAAAAATCAGTGGCTAGAGCATCTGGGGTGTTAGGGATGGCAGCTTTCCTAAGACCACATAGAGGCTGAAACTCAAGGAAGTCGTAAGAGTTAGCCAGGGTAATGTCTTTGTTTGGGTTCCCTCAGGATGAGATCCTGAGGTGGATTCAAGCACAAGTTGTCTGTTAGAAAGATGATTCAAGAAAATACCAGTGGAGAAGAAAGACCCGGATGGGAAGGAAGCCATAGATGGATGACATTGGTAACACATGTTACTACTCTGGGAGGCAGGAGCCCACCCCTGCCGGGGCTCCAGGAGACGGTAAAATCCACCCTCTGGCCCCGGTCTACCTACAGGGCAAGGAAGCCAGGATAGTTTTACACCAGCGTGTGAGTCAGTGGCTGAGGGCTGCTGGAGGGGACAGGTGCGCGTTCCTTCCTGGCACACCCAGTCGCCTACAGGCAGAGAGTAGCAGGGGCTGGCAGCTGGAAACTGGATGGGTATGCATGGCACCGTGAGTGCTGGAGGAAGGTGGGCAGGCTTCTGACAGGGTCTGAGAAGTGAGGGCAGAGCAAGTGCAAATGCCCAGAAAGGAAAGAATGTCTCATTTGGAGGGTGCTATCAAAAGTTGCACTCTGGGGACGCCTGGGTGGCTCAGTTGGTTAAGCAGCTGCCTTCAGCTCGGGTCATGATCCCGGTATCCTGGGATTGAGTCCCACATCGGGCTCCTTGCTTGGCAGGGAGCCTGCTTCTCCCTCTGCCTCTGCCTGCCACTCTGCCTGTGCTCACTCTCGCTCCTCTCTCTCTGACAAATAAATAAATAAAACCTTAAAAAAAAAAAAACTTAAAAAAGTTGGGCTCTGGGGGGACCTGGGAGGCTCAGTTGGTTGAGTGTTCAACTCTTGATTTTGGCTCAGATCGTGATCTCAGGGTTGTGAGATGGAGCCCCGCATAGGGTCCCACCTTCAGTGGGGAGTTTGCTTAAGATTCTCTCTCTCCCTCTGCCCCTCCCCCCTTTCACGCTCTCTCTCTCTCTCAAATAAATAAATCTTAAAAAAAAAAAAGTTGTTTCTGATGTCAGATACTCTGGGTATAAATGCCAGCCCTGTGACACACAGGCTGTGTGGTGTGGAGGCCAATCATTCTCCTCCTCAGCCTCAGTTTCCTCATCTGCACAAGAGGACAAATGAGAGTGCTGACCTCATAGGTATGTTGTGGGGATTCAACGGGATAAGTCCTTTAAAGCTGTTAATGCAGAACCTGACACATTTTGTGTGTTCAATAAATGACAGCTGTTTGCAGGCCATCCAAAGGACAGAGCAGCTAGACCACAGGAAGTGAGGCTGGGAGGGGCGAAGGACATGAGACTAAAGAGGCTGCCAGGGCCAGAGCATCATCCGGGCCTGGATTATCCTTTAGGTGCCTGGGAAGCCACTGAAGAGTTTTAAGCTCTGGAGTGCCCTGACATCTTTCTAGGATGTCATACTCTTCAAAAGCTTGAAATGCTTTTCCTGCTTCTAGATCCCCAGAGCTGAATCCACTCCCAGAAGGAAGGTGCTATTTAGCACTAATTAGCAGACTCCAGAGACTGATGGGAGCAAAGAAGTGCTGGTTTGAATCATCTGAAGGCTGCCCAGACTTGGCTGGAGAATCATCCTGTTTCATTTTCCTTCAGCAGACTTCACTTCTTAATTAAGTTGGCTCCAGCTAACATTCAAATGACTTTACATTTCCCAAGAAGATGCCAACAGAGGTAGGAGAGGCAGCCCCCAGACCCACCGGGAGACATAGGAAGCAAGACTGGAATGAAAAGCTTGTTGTGGAGACCCCCACGGGAATAACTTCTATACTTTTATGAGTTCTACCCAGAAGGGAAGAGAAAACACACTGCATGCTAGATGTGAATCTGAGAAGACACAAAGAAAAAGGCTGGTGGTTCTGAACCCAAAAGGTAATGTTTCTATGGCAGGGCCCCATCTAAGGAAGGGTATCCACTCAGAAATGGGACAGTTTCCAGAGAAGGGGACTGTGGGACAGTGTTGGCTCATGATTGATTTCTTTCCTTTTTTTTTTTTCTTTCCCTTTCTCTTTGTGTCTTTCTATCCATATACACATATCCCAAAAGATGTCCATTACAGAGGACATGTGATGATTTGAATTTCTATTTTTGGAATCCAGCTACCATCTTGAATGGTGTCTGGACCCATATTCAGAAGACTGTGTTAAGAGTCAATGGTTTGATATAAAGATAAAAGGAGCCCACACAAAAGAGGTGTCTATTGAATAATTCCTTTACAATTCAAGTCTATTCCCTCTCCAAGAGCTAAGAACAAGGTATCTATTATAAATTTTTTTTCACAGTTGATAGCCCTGTACCTACAAGAAGACATTACATAATATCGGAAGAGGTAGGATGAGGAACAGAGGACATTTCCTAATGATAAAAGAGTCAAAATACCAAGAATCCACAACAATCAATCTGTATGTGCCTATAAACAGACCTCTAAAATATACGAAGCAAAACCCAGTAAAACTAGAAGAGGAAACAGATGACTCTATTGTCCTAGTTGAAGAGCTTCACACCATATTCTTAGTAAAACTGAGAATTCTTAGAGAACACCGAGACAAAAAGAATAAAAGCAAGGATCAAAAATTTTCGAATGACACCATGGTGACTTAATGGACACATATGGAATGACACACCAAACATGTGCATAAATAAATACATTTTCAGATGTGCATGGAAAGTTCCTTAAGAAAAAGTCTTCAGTAGGGAATAAAACAAATCTCAATAAATTTCAAAATACTCAACATGTTTTCTGTTCACAATAAAATGAAATTAAAGACTTAACTCAAAACATTAAGATAGCTAGAAAAGTCATTTGGAAAGTGAAAAACTCATTTCTAAATAAAAAGGTCAAAGACAGAGCCAAAGATCAAAGAACAAAAAACAAGGATAGTTAGAAAATATTTTGAACATAATAGCAATAAAAAATACAATACTCCAAATTGTGGGGGCACCGCTAACACAGGGCTTAAGGGAAATCTATAGCTGTAAATGCTTAAGTTAGAAAGGAAAAGTCTTAAACAGCTATGATTTAAATTTCCAACTTAGGAAATTAGAAAATTATGAGCAAATTAAGCAACAAATTAAAAATAAGGAAATAATACAAATAAGAGCCGAAATCAATGATGTAAAAAAGAGACAAAAACAGAGAAAATAAACAAACAGAAACGTTGGTTCTTTGGAAGGATTAGTAAAATTGATAAGCCCCACGTATAATTAATCAAGAAAAAAGTAGAGAAAATACAAATTACTATAACAGAAACGGAAGAGAGTTGTCAGCACTGCTCGTACAGACATCAAAAAAATCAAGAGCAAAATATTATAAACAACTTTATCCTAATACATCCAACAACCTAGATGAAAGGTATAATTTCCTTAAAAATATGACTAAAACTGACATAAGATAATTCCACTTCTAGGATGGCAATGTGAGGACCTGTGTGGACCCACTACCAAGCGAAACAGAGGAAAATTATTTAAAAAAAAAAAATTTAAGTCTCTGGATGATCCCAAGAACGTACAAAAACTAAATAGACATTTACTCAAGAAAATGCACTAAAACTCAGTAAGAACAGCAAGAATCTGCGGCATTTGAACCTGACCCGTTCCCTCCTCCTCACTCGAACCCTAGTATGATAGAAAACTCCACTCCAGGTAGGAACAGCCCAGAACACAGGGCCCCCGCCTACTCTTCCCTCAGCAATAAAAAGAAATTACTGGGGGCGCCCGGGTGGCTCAGTGGGTTAAGCCTCTGCCTTCGGCTCAGGTCATGATCTCGGGGTCCTGGGATTGAGCTGTGCATCGGGTTCTCTGCTCAGCAGGGAGCCTGCTTCCTCCTCTCTCTCTCTCTGCCTGCCTCTCTGTCTACCTGTGATCTCTGTCTGTCAAATAAATAAATAAAATATTTAAAAAAAAAGAAATTACTGATACTCATGACAACCTGAGGAATTTCAAGACATTATATTGAGCAAAAGCTGCCAGCCAAGAAAAGGACATACCGTACGATTCCAATTATATGAAGTCTTAAAATAGGCAAAACAAATCAGAAGTTTAAAAACTAAAACAAAAACACAAAACCTGCAGTGGCTATCCAGAGGGAATGAGGATGGACTGAAAAGGGACGTAAACGAACTTTTCTTTCTAGGTTTATGGAAATATTCTATATCGACACAGGAATAGGGTTACATGATAGGTGCACCTGTCGGAACTGAATGGCAATGACTTAGCACTGTGATATAAATTTTACCTTAAATTACTAAAATAATTTCTTCCAAAGTATCATTAGTACTGAATGTGGTAGGAAATGTACAAAGAAAAGCAGAAAGCAAGAAGAGCAGGACCTCAGACTGGGGCTGTGGGTGTTCAGTCAATTTGTCTTCTGTTACAGGTCTGAAATTTTGTATCATAAAAAGTGAAAAAAGAGGGGTGTCTGGGTGGTTCAATCATTAAGTGTCTGCCTTCGACTCAGATCATGATCCCAGGGTCCTGGGATCAAGCCCCGAATCAGGCTTCCTGCTCTGAGGGAGCCTGCTTCTCCCTCTCCCACTCCCCCTGCTTGTGTTCCCTCTCTCACTGTCTCTCTATCTGTGTCACATAAATAAAAATAAATTTTTTAAAAAAAAAAGCAAAAAAAAAAAAGAAAAGAAAAAGGCATTTAGCTTGTATCTAGCTTTTCCTCTTACCCTGCTCTTTTTTTTTTTTTTTTTTTTTTTAAATAGAAACCAAATAGTGGGTCGAGTTTTAGGGGAAGAGTATTTTGAATTCATTAAAACAGTGCCCATTTCTCAACCTATCTTAGTCAGACCGGGACCTTGGAAAGGGGACAAATTTCACATGTGAGTGACTGACTTCTGCCACACAGGTCTACCTAATTCCCTGAGACAAGGGTTTCTTAGCCCGGACACTACTGACATCTGGACCAACCTAAGTCTGTGTCGTGGGGCCTGTGGCTTGATGTCTAGCAGCACGGGTGACCTCTGTGTACTTGACGTTCTCGGTCCACCCCCCCACCCACGCCACCAACTTGTGAAAACTGCAACTTTCTTCAGACATTCCCGAAAGTCTCCCCGTGGGTAAAACTGTAAGTTGAGAACTCCCACCCAAACAGGCATCCTCAAACAGGACTGCACTGCCCCCTGCCAAGGGGATAAAAACTGGCTCTTGGGGAGATGAAAATGTCTTAGGGATTATCAATGCTGGTGGCCCCCCCAAAAAGGGCCATGGTACATACAGAGACAGAATATTGGTGGCATTAAACTCTCACAGTAGAAAGAGGAATTCGTGGGAGAAAGATCTGAAACGAGGAGGAGGAGTGATAATGGAAGAGATAAAGGGAGAGATAAAGAGATAAACAGAGAGATAAAGGGAGAGCCCTTGAAGAGGTCTAGCATCCTACTGATAGCAATCATTCCCTCCCTGTGTCTGGCATCCCCAGAGAAAGGGGAGTCTTCCTCTGCTTGAAAAAGATGTGGCAGATGAAGCAGTTACTTCCCAGAACCTTCGAAATTACCTTCAAAGCTTGAGATGTAGGAAAATACAAATGTAGGAAAAAAGCCATGAGGGGCTCTTGCTGGGTCTGAGGCTGTCCCTTGACATGCCGGAAGCTTTCCTCTAAGTTCTAATAGAAACCACACAAGTTGAGCTGACCTCAGACACATGACCACGGGTTGGTCCTGGCCAGAACAATGACCTCAGCAGCCATGCCATTACATACCATTTCTAAAAGAAGATAAAGGGGGCATTTTTCAAGTTTCTCATCTACTCAAACCCACCCAGCAAAACCCCTGGATGGCAATTCCAATTAACTCAATGATGCAAAAGAAATGAATCTTAGAATTTCCTGTTTTCCTTTTCCTGTGTCTTTATGCAAAGGCTCGCCTAACAGTTGAAGAACCAGCTGGTTTATAATCCTGAATATTCATGCTTCATGGAGTCACACCTGGCCAGTTAGCGTACATGGGACCCTGTGATCATTTCGCAATCCATACTTAAAATGCATTCAGATTTGTTCAGGGAAAGCAAACTCCCAGACGTTCAGCCTACAAAGACACCATAGTGGGCGCACTCCACTCTCAAGGACTCTATTATCAGAATAACACCGAGGCTGATCGAGAACCTTCTGACGTGCGGTATCTCTGTAACTAAGGTATTTGAGCATTTTGGTGGTGTTTCAGATTTTTAAATGTCAGAAGGAGGAAAGAACGACAGTGAGACAGCTAATTTTACGTGTCATCGGGGACAGGCCCTGGTGCCCAGTTGTTCTGTCAACATCAGTCTAGATGTCGCTGGGAAGGTATTTTTAAATGTGATGAACATTTCCAATCAGTGGACTTTAAGGAGCTTCACTCACACTCCACAGCTGGGCTGGGCCTTGCCCAATCAGTCGAAGGCCTTCAGAGAAAAGACCGAGGTTTTCCAAATAAAATTCTACCTCAAAAGACAGCAACATGGAAAACCTGCCTGACTTTCCAGCCTACTGGCTGGCTCTGCCCATTTCAAACTCAAGACTACAATATTGCCCATTACCTGAGCTTCCAGCCTGCGGGCTGACCCTACAAATTTCAGACTGGCCAGCCCTAAAAACCATGCAAACCAATTCCTTAAAATAACTGCTCCCTTTTCTTCCTCTCCTCTGCCCCCCTACGCATACACACATATCTTTGTCAGTTCTGTTTCTCTGGAGAACCGTGACTGATGCAAACAGGACCATACATTCTATCTTAGATGGAGCTAGAAGCACCTGGAGTCCACACCACAACGAATGCCAAGGCAAGCAGGTGGCAGAGAGGATACCTCCCAGAGCCAGAAAAGGCGAGTCTAAAGCCTGCAGAGGCTGGTGCTGATGGGAAGTGGGAAGTCCCTTATTCACCAGCAAGGGCCTGCAAAGCTCTGAGCTGGAGGCCCTGGGAACTGCAGACTGGGAGGGGAAGGCAGGGGATGGAGATGAGAACCAGGTGGGAAGTCCCTATTATGACCAGTTAAACTCTCCAACCATCCTACAAACCAGGAAGGAAAACTGTCACCTCCCTGATTCTTAACGATAAAAGGTTAAACAATGTGAGGCTCTGCACTTTGGAAAAGCAGGCAAGTAAAGCCCAGCGCTGAGGAACAAGACAGAAGGGAGGGTGAAGGCTTAGTCTGCAAGGTGACCTACAAGAACCCCAGCCTCCCCGCCCAGCTTCCAGAATGCCAGGTGCAGGTCCACCTACCCAGAGCCTAGGGAGCCTCCACTGGGGAAAGAAATAGCCTCAAAGAAAAGGCTAGATGCTAACACTCGGGGTCAACCAGTGAAAGCCCAGCTCACTCGCCATTCATCCTTCAGTGAAGCTTAATTAATGAGCTCGGCCCTGTTAGCTTAGTGCTTCCAGCTTAAATAAGAATCCCAGTAAGGTACATGACTGCAGAACTTCAGATGGCCAGAGACAGAGAGAAGATTCTAAGAGTTTCCAGAGAGAGAAAGAAAAATAAAATCAAGGAAAGGAATGCTACAAGGCTTCTCTCAAACACTCTCTAAATGAGAATCCTGAGCCGAAGTGATTTTTCTACCTAGAATTCTGCATCCAGCAAAAGAATGGAAAAAAAAAAAAAACACTTCAAACATAAGTATCTCAAAACATTGTAGCTCATATATCCTCTCCTGGGAAATGATAGGAGAAAGTGCTTTTCCTCCCAAAGCTCTTCCTGTCCCCTCCTTGGAATTCCTAGTCCCCAGTTCTGGACCACTGTGGTTATGTAACTGGTATTCATCCTTGCCCTAAAGAGGACTTGGCCATGTCTGGCCATCCTGCACCATCCCGGACTACCAACCCCATACCTACAAGAGTAAATGCTCAAGAACATTTACTTTCTATTCTTCTCTCTGAAAGCTATCCTCTTTCTGGAATGTGAAATAATGCTCAATCAAAAAGCCCAAGACTGCAATGAAAGAAAATTCCTTTTTCAGAATATCCCTGCTTTTTAAAGCTATATTGCCTTTCTCTGCTTAAAATCCCAAGTTTCTGGGGGCACCCGGGTGGCTCAGTGGGTTGAGTGTCCGACTCTGGGTTTCGGCTCTAGTCATGACCTCAGGGTCATGAGATGAAGCCCTGCGTCAGGCTCTGCGCCCAGCAGGGAGCCTGCCTGAGATTCTCTCTCTCTCTCCCCCTCTGCTCCTCTCCCTGCTCATGCACACACACACATACTCTCTCTGTCCAAAATAAATCTTCAAAAACAATAAAAAAAATAAATCCCAAGTTTCTGGTAACTTCTTGGTTTCTGGAGGAAACCACTTGCTCTTTGAAACTGTGACTCCATTTTTCCTACAAAGGGGGCCTGGGACTTCTTACGGAGCAAGTCGCACAAGATGGCCGTCGGAGGGCTGGATGCCACATGAGCACGTTAGTAGAGAGCTGTTTGGCTGCTTCTGGTCAATTAAGCATAAGATCTTCTGTTTCCAAAAGAAACCAGTGTTGGTTCTTAGGTTCAAAGAAAACCAACTTCTCTGCAGGGTGGTATGTAGACATCGACTACCTTCCTGTCACCCGTTATCTACAAAGCAAGTCTGTGATTCTTGAGCATGAGGAATTCATCCTCGGAGATCCCGTGGCCCAGAACGCCTGTGTCCACTCACTCCCGCGCAACCTACAAAGCTGATCTGACTGAAGGGAGAAGGAGTGTGTGTATCACCCCGGGGGTGCACTAAGGTCATCCCTCCGGGGTCCAGCACCTCCTCCAGGAGCCAAGAGTCATGCCAACCACTTCCTGGTAGCCACAAAATCCAAACAACAGCCCTGATGGCTTTTCTAAGTGGATGTGGCAGCTCCCTGTAAGGCAATCACTGACCTGTCACAACAAAGAAAGAGAACAGATAAAAATACTCTCATCGAAGCCTAGAGGCTGGGTAGAATTCTATGTCTGCCAAGTAGTAAAAATCCATAACATTTTAAATAGTGTCTTAAGCAGAAGCTAGTAACAGCCTCTGTCCAAAAGCTGGTGGAGTACAGATGGGACATCAGCCACGCACTTGACGTGGCAGCTGGCAGGCAGCCCTCAGAAAACACATCTGATAGGGAAGGTGTGCTTCCACAAGGAACCCTTCTGTGGGGCCTGGGCTCTACTCTTCAGGACCGGCAGTCTTCTGGGCTAAGTTACTCACACGACAGCTGTTTCTTGCCCGAGGCCAAATGCAGCACTGGACACTGAACTGTGCTAGTAGGCCTCAGTCAACCATCTAAAAGCCAGCGTTCAGGGTTTCACTTCTTTCAGCTTTGAGCTTTGGAAGCCCCTTCAAGCTTGGCACCGAGCCTCTGGGAGGACAAAACATGCCCTAAGACAACAGAGAAATGCGGGAGCCCAGGAGTCTGAAATCAAGGTGTGGGCAGGGTCATGCTCCCTCTGAAGGCTCCAGGAGAGGATCCTTCCTTGCCCCTTCTAGCATCTGGTGGTTCCACATTCCTTGGCTTGTGGCTGTACCATTCCAATCTCTACCCCCATCTTTACGTGGTCTTCTCACCTATGTCTCTGTGTCTCAAATATTCTTATGTCTTTCTTTAATGGGGACGTCTGTCATTGGATTTAGGGCCACCCTAAAACTGGGATGATCTCATCTTGAGGTCCTTAATTCAATTACACCTACGAAGGTGATTCTCCAAATAAGGTCACGTTCACAGGTTCCGTGGGTTAGGACTCGGGCATATCTTTAGGGGGAACATTATTCAACTCCCTGTAGTGCAACAAACCAGATAAGAATATAAGTTATTTATTTACATGAACACGGCATACTTCATTGTATTTCATCACAGTAAGCCCTGAGACACTATCAAGTTAGAGGCTGGTAGGAAGGTCAACTAAGTGTCCTTGAACAAATTAGAGTCTGTCTGACCTTCACTGTCCTTATGTGTAAAATGGGGATAATGCAACCTGGTGAGGCCATTGTACAGATTAACAGTCATTCATGTAAAGTGCTTGGCACCCCAATATCTTGTTGATAGGGCTCTAGTCTCTAAAGGCTCTGAGAAAAATATTCAACAAACATGGCAGGAAAAGGCATCCAAAGACTCTCTGATCAAGCCACTTTCAGGAAATGTCTTATATACTTAGAAAAAACAGACAAGATCAAGGTAACAGGCCTGCCAATGGCTGATAATGTCACACCAGTGAGAAATCAAGGACTTCGGGTCATAAGAACAGCCTCTCCCAAGTGGCCGCCTGTGGCCACAGTTTTCCAATGATCCCAGGGTCACCAAACTAAATATACAGTGTGCCATTGCCTCTAGAGTCCCCAGAACACAAGCTGTGTCTTAGTTATCTCTGTGTCCCCAACACCTAGCACCGCTGGCACCTCAGTCACTCAACAAACATTGCTGGAATGAACCAGGACACTCCGGAACCTCAGCTCTGGTTACAGATAACGATACGGGTACGTCCTGCTGATTTAAAGCAGCATCCTGAGTACTTCACATACACAGTGACTACATTAGATGGGATAATGCCCTACACGCCCTGGCACGGCAGCTGCTCCAAATGTCAGCGACCAGCAGTCCTTATCTTAACCCTCACCCCAGCCGGAATGGAGGCA
Source organism: Pteronura brasiliensis (assembly GCA_004024605.1). Classification (NCBI taxonomy): domain Eukaryota; kingdom Metazoa; phylum Chordata; class Mammalia; order Carnivora; family Mustelidae; genus Pteronura; species Pteronura brasiliensis. The sequence goes on from PJEN01011229.1 coordinate 32,891, forward strand.
TCATCGTTCCCACGGTACACCGCAGGCGCTGAGGAAAGAGTGGGTAAGTCACAGAGCTAAGACATGGCAGAGCAGGGTCTGTCACTACAAAGACCTGTGTCCTCTCCACTACATACCCTACACCTGATCGTAATATTTAGTCTTGGCTATAAGGATGGTCCCAGCCCACATATCTATAACCAGAAGAATACAAAGTGAGGCGTGCACCCACACATGTGTGTGTATTGTGTGTGTATGTACATGTACGCACACACAGTACCATCGCTGAAAGAATATGCCAGAGGGAACATGGAGCTGAAAAGCAAGTTCCCAGGGAACCACGGTAAATTGCCTTGCCCTGTTAAGCTCCTGAATTGTACAGCCAAAGGGCCAAGTGTCCCACGTCACGCTCCACTGAGCTCACAGAAGCAATGTATACAATGTCTTGTAAACTCTATAGAGCCTCATCCCCAGGTTTATTACTTCCTGTTGAATTCGTGTTTCTAAGCCTACAGGGAAAGAAACATGAAATGTGCTCAATACTCATGTCCCAGCACTTTCCTCTCCACCAAAACTCCCAAGGAAAGTGGTCAGGAGACATGACCAGTAATTAAAGGGCATCCCAGCCTCGGAACTTACAGGAGGAATGGATGCTGGGGAAGCTTTTGCGGCCCTCGGACACCAGGTCAGGGTCACCCGTGCAGTGCATTTCTGAGTTCATCACTCCATCTGGAAAGCAGCGGTAAAAGAAATCGGGGCGAGGTCTACAAAAGACACCATGGACATTTTCAATATAAAATGCTGCATCGCAAAGGAACCCCCAGATGACCCCCGCCTTTCCCTGCTGCCCCCAGCTCCTCCTACTGCCGTCCACACCAGCGCTCCCCCGGCACCACTCCAGACTCAGTGATCTTGGGGAAAGCTCAGGTTTCGGGGTCAGAAAGCTCTGAGTTGAAACTCTCACGCTGCCACATACTCGTTTGCGGACTTTGGGAAGGTCCCACAGCCTCCCCTAGCCTCCGCTTCCACATCTGGAAAAGGGGAGATGAATACCTGTTCCAAGGGGAGGTCATGAGGGCTGGAGGAGAGGAGTAATGGGAGGCACCTAAGCACGGTGCCAGCGGAGAAGGTAGTTCCTGCCTCCAGCGACAGCTCCCATTCAGCGGCTGCTTCCAGAAGCCCAGACTCCAGGCTCCTCATGTCCCCACATCTTGAATTTGGATGGTCAGTCGCCCCTCTTTGAAGAGCGGATCTCACCTAACCTCACTGAGACCGAGGACCCAACAGCTCAGCTCCATGGTACAGAGCGCACGGCCATGTAGGCTGGCCTCCCTGGCCCAGGTCTGGGGACACAGACCTCACAGAGCATGGGCAGAAGTGGGGCCCAAAGTCGAACCCCCTGCCGCAGGCACAGCTGGTACTTATGGAGCCATTACCAGGTACCACACACAGTGCTAAGCACGGCACCCCCATCGTATCACGTGATTCTTATGCCAACTCCAGGACTTCCTTCATCTGACAGGTGCAAAAATGAAGGTTTAGAAAGATTACACTCCTGTCCAAGGTCACATCCAAACAGCAAGTGGAAAAGGCAAGCCTACACCCCAGTGATTGGATTCCTGCACTGACACACTTCCCATTTTTCTCTGCCTTCTTCTGGTGAGGATTCTCACACAGATGGGTGACGGCCAATCCCTTCCCACTAATTCAGCTAATATTTGCTGAAGGCCAGCCATGGGCAAGGCTTTGCTGGTGCTGTAAACACACGGCCCCTTTTGTGCACATAGTGGGTCACACCAACTCTTTCTAGCTCTGAGATCTAGGCCTAATAATAATCTGTCAATATCAATAAAATATCAATGATCAGTATCAAAAAAATCTCTCAGAATTTCTGATGTACTCTCTCCCCCCTACACGGCTACTGTTTCTCCAAGTGTGGTTATTCACCTACTGAACCAAAACCCCCAGAGCAGACAAGGCCTGGGAACCAGCATTTTATCAGGGCCCCAAGGCAACTCTTAACACAGCAAGTTGGGAGAACACCACCGCCCCACGGTCAGGCACTGCCCAATTTGTAGCCACCTTCTGCCCCCTAGGTGTCTGGCTAGCACCTTCCCCCACGCAGATAATCAGTAAATGCTGAGCTTCTGAGATGGGAGCTAACCTATCCAAGGCCAACAGCCAAAGTTGGGCCTCAGATCCAGGTCTTTCTGACCGTTCATCTCTATGGAAACTAGCTCACTTCTGGAGCAGTCGAGGGAAAAGGCAAGAAAAATGGAGAACAGAAATCATGTCCCAGGGGCAACCAGAAGTGTTCCTTAAGCCAAAGCTCAAAAGCTAATCCACAGATGACCTTGAGTCTAAGCCACCCTTTGTTTCTTTCTGGAACTTACCTTCCCACTATTAACTTAATAGTGTTTGTGCAGACTCCATTCAGAGCAAGAGCCAAGGACACCGCTACAAAACAAAACCAACAGACAGAAGAATAACCAGCTGGCTCTCAAACCACAATCATCGCCATCAACGTTATCATCGTCATCACTGTTACATCATCATACTATTCATTATGACTATGGACATATGAGCCAATAGTTTAAAAGATAGGGGGAAGTCTGAGTGGCTAGAGTAAAATACAATTAAGGCAAGACTTTGGAGAGTGGCTCATAAAATCCCAAGCTTCTAGGACAAAAAATTTATCTCTTCTCCTTGACTAAAATTTTTAATACTGGAAAGGAAACTATCCATTATGTTTTGGCCTGATATGAACAGATTTAATACTACAGGATGTCGGGTATCTTTCACATGTTCTTTACAAAACATAACTTTTTAATTTGTTTCTGGCAACTTCTCAAACATAATTCTAATCAGAGCAGCTGCTGGACTTCTTTAGAGTAGGACATTCCCGCTCGGCGATTATCTCTGTGTTGACCCATCACCTACTGACAGCTATCCCTTTGTTATCAAACAAATCACTTTCTGAGAAGGTAAACAGTCCCAACACCTCCCTGGGTTCTGAGAAGGTTTGCCTAGCTGGTGCTTTTTGCCACCTGAGGCAATAGGAACTTCTGGACTACATTATTTAAAAATATAAAGCCTGGGGACTTTTTCTAAGTAGCTTGGAAGCACGTTGCTGGATAAAGTACAGATCATTCAAAGGGTACCTCACAAGTCTCTCCTATTTTATCAAAACTGCACAAAGGGTGAATCAATGTGATAGAAGGTCAAATGCCTTGCATAAAAACCTACAGATGCCCCATTCCAATGCTTTGTTGAATAACAAAGCACGTGAGCTACCATTTCCCTTTGGCAGCCATTATCTGTTCAACAGTAGCTGAGATTTATGTAAGAAAACAGAGGTGGAGAGATATTTCCAGGAAGGAGCTGCCTAGAGCAATGCATGGTCATTAAGGGAGACAAACGCGTTCTCTGAACAGAAAGTACGGCGCAATGTCCACCACAGTCACCAAGGGCACTGGCCACAGAGATTGATACAAAACCTCTCTGCTTTTAACAAGTCATGGGAAGCAGAGAGAACAGAGGGGCCAGTTTAAATGAAAACCTTTGTCAAAAGGAAACTAATCACCTAAGCGCGAGATGGGCCACAATGGGCCCTATCTGAGTGTGGCAAGAAGACGGATGGTGTGGGGAGAGCCAAGCAGGAGTCACAGCCCAGCACTGCCATTAACACACCAAGCAGGCAACTTGGAAACCAGTGTGTAGGAATTCAGAGAGATCTTCTGATACCATTCTGCATGCACAGACCCTTCCTTCTAAAATGCTGACCTTCCTTCTCTCTAGCCAGCTCAGAGCCCCCCTGAGAGGTCTCCTTTGCAGAGAGGAGGGAAAATGCCCTGGGCTCTCTTCACTGCAGTATTCTCCCCAGAGCCAGGACAATTAACAGGCTGTGAGATCACCCGGCATGACTGGGGTCTTTTCCTGGTAGAGCTGCTTCGGCAGGCTCACGGCTGTGTTTTCCCAGCAGGGCCGGCCTCCTTCTGATCCTGGTCCTAGCATGGCCTTAGCACAGAGGAGGTCTCTGGGAACAAGCATCGCCAGCTGATCTCCCAATGCCCTTGGGGAACTTCACAGACTGCTACATCAATGCAGAACACCATACACATCCCCAGTCTCAGCACTGGGTTGGCTTTATTGTAGCAAAGAGCAGTTCTTTGAAAAGTTTCAAGTAACTGAGCTAGAAAACCTGTAGATGCGATGTAACTGCCAACAGCCAGCAACTTCACTCTCTGATCCAGAAGCCTGAAGGAGACAGAAAACAATGGGGCTACTGACCGACAACATTAAGGGTGAAAGTCCTCTCGCCATTCTGGAAGTAAACCGAATGGATTATTTTCATCTGAATAGTACAACCCCTAGGGGACGGCTATGGGGGACTCTCACCGATAGCAGAGGGTAGGCTGGGACCAGATCAAGAGGCATGAAGGGCTGCCTGAACAGGAAATGAACAGCCCCAATCAGGAATGCTTGTCGATTAACAATAACCCAGTGGGTCTCTTTCATAAGAGTCGTGCTGACAACATCCCACAGCATTGTGGGTTTGAGAGAACAGACAAACCAACAAACCAGGCTGTGTCCAATAAAGAAATTCAAAATAATGTGTCATGTGAGTTAGCCCACAAGTGGCCTGTATGGAAAACACTACTGGTCATACACATCCCAGAGGTTAGAGAGCTTCTGTTGTTACTTTGTTTGTTGTTGAGAATTTGGAGCTGCAGAATTTCTGTAACAGGAGACTCTGTTGTATCAACTGGCTGTTCTGCAGCCGAAATTCCTAAAAGCAGGATGCTGCACAGAGGCAAGCCTCGCCCGTCTCGTCTACGGCAGAAGCGTGAAGGTGGTCACTGTGGACGTGTAGGTAAGAGGAAGTCTTGGGATTCAGGAACCTGAGCACCAAATCACTCTCACTGAGAAAGTCCTGAATTCTAGATCACATTGGAAAGGCTACACCTGGTAGCCTTTTTCTGTCCTGATTTTTTAAAGATCAGCCCCTCACCCCCTACTTCTGAGGATTCCTAAAAGAAGTGATTTTAAAAAACAAAAAAGTCGTGTACAACAGGAGGCTCCCCAGGCAGGCTTTCATCTATTTAGGCAAACAGAACATCCAAAGACTCTACCCTTCTCTGTTAACATATACAAGGCAGGGTGTGGTGTGCAATTTTGAAATGTCATCTAAGGGAGATTTCGTGGAAAATGAAAAAGTCTAGAGAAGTAACTTACTGCCACAACAACACCTGACTCCAACAGCTGGCAATAAATTATAACCATAACCACAAATGACCAGAGACTCGTGACTGTTGTGTCCAAGTGTGAAAAATGAGTCGAGCCAGAGGGTCTGCCTGGGAAGTCTCGTCTATGAGACGAAGAGCTACTTGGAGGTGGGTCCTGGAGATGATGGTTCTACGGGTGTGGGCCAGGAGCAACCACCCCTGCAAGCCCAAACCTCATAGAAACCAAAGGCAGGGGCAGGATTAGGCAGGATGTGTGACGGGAAGAGGGAAGGCATATTACACAGAGGAGTGTGTCTCCACCCCCGCTGGCCCAGTTCCCAACTCCAGTCCCCACGAAGCTCTTCTGTCCATTCTCCCCCCATTCTTGGCTATTTGTGAGATTGCTCATACAGTCCTATAACTAACCCCTAATTTATATGAGCTAATTGGAGACTGATTCTGTTCTGTTCAGTTAGAGCCCAACCAAAGCCTGGTTATGTAAGAAACATTCCCTGTTCTGCTTCAGAGCACAAATCCCCTTCGCTGCTCTGCATACCCCAGATGTTGCCCTTACCACCCCCACTCCTGTACCAAGAAAAGAGAAGACCATATTTTGCTACATTTCCATTTCCTCAAAGCCCAGTAATTTACAAACATACTCTTGGAGGTGGGAAATCTCATTTTTCAGATATATCTAACTGAATGAATGGTAAGTCTATGCAATATACCAAAAGTGGTTTATGTGAGGGTTTGGATAGTTTTTATTGGGATATCAAAAAAATAAACATAATTCAGTACTTCTAACGATCAGAAAGCTGAAAACCTGACTATTGGGTAGTTTATTTTGGTTACTAAGCAAGAGAATTAGCTCTGTTTTCTCTTAATACTGTCATTTACTCAGTCATTTAACTAATATGAAGATCATAAAAATGTTTTTATCTTATTTTTAAAAAATATTTTTTCTTTAAGACTTTATTTATTTGACAGAGAGAAATACAGTGAGAGAGGGAACACAAGCAAGGGTAATGGGAGAGGGAGAAAGAGGCTTCCTGCTGAGCAGGGAGCCCAAGGACCCTGGGATGATAACCTGAGCCAAAGGCAGAAGCTTAGGGACTGAGCGACCCAGGCGTCCCTGGTTTTTTCTTAAAAATGTCAAGCTCGTGTCATAGGCAGCTATGGCTTAGCTTGGAGAGAATTTCTAACAATGGTATCATAGTCAATGGCAAAGACTGTGGCACTCTTTATACAATAACAACTGCTTAACTGCCAAAATGTCTCCCCCAAAAAATGAGCTATGGAGTTTATTTCCAATTTCTATTGTATTTTACATCTGCTTTTGACCTTTGTGCCTCTAGCCAATGATGACCGGTCAAGAAGTCTATGGTTGATTTCTGAATTGCCCGTAATATAGACTTATTAGCCACAGACGTGGGATTGGACAGTCAATGGCAACAGCTTCAGATTCTCTTTGCTTCATGGCTGAGAGCTACCCTGCTGCGGTGTCTGAGCATCACAGAGCTCAGAGGTACGCTTGGACATTCACATTCAGCACAATGGACAGCGACAAGGCCGCGGCTGAGGGTAAGATGCTCACTTTTGTGCATTGGCTTTTCTTATTTCTCCCAAGCTTAATTTGACCAAGAGAAAAATCAGTTGGGTGCAACAGAGATTTTTAAAATCTACTGATCTAATTAAGTCCAGCCCCATCCCCTAGAGCAGGAACTGTGAATACTCTACCTAAGAAGGCTTCCTTAATTTCAGTCTTGTCTGTTCGCCGGATAATTTTCACCACACAAATAACAGCCAGGGGTGTGAGGAAAGAAATTGCCTGGAAAAAAAATAACAAATAATCCCTTATGAGGACAGCAGTTTGTTATCAGAGGGCTGACTGATAATTAGCTCAAGTTAGTTTCATTCAGACTCACTAGTTGAATGATCTTACTGAACTCCTGACCTCAAACAAAGAAAGAGGATTTATATCTATACTTAGAGACTCTGAAGACGTAAAAAAAAAAATTGGAGATCTGATTGTGGGTTATAATTGATTTGTAATTGCTGGAAGCCATGTTTAAAGTGGTGGCTTTTTAAACAGAAATGCATAGCCTATAACCATGATGACTCAGCTTTGCCAGCAACCCCCTCACATCCTCCCCAGCAGAACGGTGCAAAAACCCTTGGCCTCGCATCCCCAGCTCTCTGGCAACATGGGAGTACGGTGGATTTGCTTACAGTCAATTCATCCATTTCATCCATTTCTTTGGTGTTCTTTTGTTGAATTTCATTTCCTCCTCAAAGCAGAGTTTAATCCTTTTGCTTGCCACCTCTCTTCTTTTCCTCCCTCACCTTCCCTCCCCTGGCCCAAAGCACACAAAAGTGCAATAAGTGTTTAATGAATCAAGCTGGTTGAATTCAGATGCAAGCAGCACTCATTACAGAACCCTCTATGAAGCAGGAACTGTGTTTGGGTAGCATCAGGTACTGGCATCTCTTAAATCCTCATGATGACTCTGTGAGTGTCTTTGCCAGGTTTGGGGACTCAATGATGTGCCCAAGGACATAAAGCTGGGGAGTAGCAAGGCTAGGCTTTGGAGATCAGGCTTTCTGCCTGCCATATCTAGCCTTTATTCAGCATTCTACAGTTAGTAAGTCATTTTTGACATTCCAACAATCAAGAAAAAGGTATTTCAGTTACATCTTTATGACTATAACATCTCAGGATAACAGTATCAGAAGGAATTCGGTATCTTGCAAATCCACAACTGGCCTAATAGCGGCAGGAAGGGTGGGGTATGGTAACCAATGCTCACACTTTTGAAATCTCCACCTGTACTCAAATGCAATGCCACTTTGTGGAAAGGGGCTTTCTAATCGGACTAAGGCACCGCTGGGAGACACTTTTCTGTTATAAAAACAGAAATCACCCAAATGAACACAGTCTTTCAAAATGACTGGAGATATGACACATACTTGCTACAACCAAATTGCCAGAGCTCAGCACATCCTGGGGTCTCCTCTTCGGAAACTGTGTTTGGAGGCAGTTCATGAGACATGAGAAAAGCCCTCTCCTTACTGGCCAGTCTCTTTCCCACCACAATGGTAGTCACCAGCTTGCTGAGCCTCCTAATCAGCTGTGGCCCTAAATGAATTGGCTGTTTAAACACCAAATGGGCAAGTCCTATCACCATGGAGGGTATTTGGAAGAATGCAAGTCAAAGGGCAGCTTTAGAAGAGGAGATTCAGAACTGAAGCAGAGAATTTCCCCCAAAGGCAACTGGAAAAGACAAGACTCACTTGAGAATTAATAGTTCTGGCAAACACGGGCAAGCTCCCCTGAGTGCTTTGGTGGCTCTCACCCATGAAGAACAGTCAGGCTTGTTACAATGCTGAGTCCCTCAAGTGTACTCACAAAACATGTCTGGCAATCGACACTTTGTAACTAGCATCTCAAATGATGCTGTTGCTGGTGACTGAGAAACACCGCGTCAGAGTTTTGACTCACACATTCAGTGGTGGAAGAGTGATGACTGAAGCCCTTGCTTGCTGACGTCCAAAGCTATGATTAAGGTCAAAAAAGCCCCCACCTCCTCGTTTCCTCTTGCCTCAGGCGTGCAGAGCAGGCCACACACTCCCAAACAGGGGAAAGCAGCTCACTGAGCAGTGAACAGGTTGGCAATGACCTCACTGACAGTCAAAGATGAGAACACCGTGCGACTGAAGAAAACATTCCAAGGCAATCCCAGATGACGTACTCTCAGGTTAGAGTGAATAAAACCCCAGAAAAGATACAAATTGGCAAGACTTTCCCTACCTCGGAGGCTGCCTACAGGAGATCGTGAGCAGGAATGTGCCAGCCAAGAGGGGACAGAGACACCGCAGGGGAGACCGACAGCTCCAGGCCCTTGAAGAGGGGCTGGAGAAGGCACTACGGCTACCCAGTAGCTCCAGGCTGCAGCTTAGTAGCCGAGGGGGTCTCCCTGAGCATTGCTCCCTGCCCCAGCTCCCCTGCTTCCACCAGATCCTCACTCTGATGGCCCAACCAGACTGCACTTCATTTCACCCATTCTAGGATTTTCCTAGGTAGGTTCACATTGGTTTCCTCTTCTAGAAGCACTGACAAACGGCTTCCTGGGCCAGTGCTCCCCAGCTCATGAGCATCCCATGAGGGAATCCCTCAGACGAAGCTCCACTCAGAAGGCCACAGAAATCTCTGTGCATGACCACGCACCCGTCTTTCTCTCCTGCCATCATCCTAATGATGTTTGGGCTCCAGTCCCAATTCTTCTTCCCCAATACACAGCTGTTGTATCCTCAGACAGCATGGTCTTCAAATCAGCACAGACAGAGACATATTTACATTGACCATGTGCTCCCCTTTTTACTAATATTTTTCAACTAGAAGACAGGAGTTAGGAGATTAACCCCAGAAGCCAACACATTAGGAAAACAACTTCCTTCTGGGCGAAAGCACATCTGAACTGAATAAAAGAGAAATGAATCCTCCTTTCACCTGACAAACCAAGTTGAATTACAACCGGCGTACCGCCCCCCCCCCAAATCCCACACAAGCGTTTAGAGGCCGCTCTTCTGCCACCTGAGCCCATGAGGGGAAGATGGACACTGAGACAGGGAGGTGGGGAATGATTACTTCTACTTCCAAACAGATGTGGAGATGGAGGGCAAAAGGGGGCAGGAAAATTTCCCTGGTACAGTTCTCCCTCAGGTTAGTCTTTCCATGGCTTCAAAATTCTTTTGAAAATCCTGGGAATGAGCCCAGTGGAAAGACAGTGAATGGTTAGTGCTTATTAAATGGGACCTGAGAGAGAACAGAACAACCAGCCAATCATTGCTGCGGGATGCAGGGGTCAGAGGGAACTCTCTTCAGGCTCGAGTTTCCCTCACTAGTTATGAGAATGGGGCTGCTCAGTATACGTACATAAGTCAGATAACCAGGCTAATGTGCTCTGAAAACTTACGAAAGGCCATGGTCTGTTCTAGGCACCTGAGGCAAATATACACACAAATACATCCTTATTTGATGGATAGGAAGCTAAGGCACAGAGAGGTTAAACAACCTGCTGAAAGTCACACAGCTAATAAGTGGTAAAGTGAAGATTTGTACCTAGACTGTTTAAATGAAGCTCTGTGCTTTTATTTTTTTAATGTTAAAAATAAGTCAGAGTTTTTTGTTTTTTTAAAAAAGATTTTATTTATATATTTGACAGAGAAAAAGTGAGAAAGGGAACACAAGGTGGGCACATAGAAGAGGGAGAAGCAGCCTTCCTACTGAGCATGGAGCCCGATGAGGGGCTTGATCCCAGGACCCTGGGATCACTACCTGAGCCAAAGGCAGACACTTAATGACTGAGCCACCAAGGCACCCCTAAGCTCTGTGCTTTGAACCATGGTGTTATAGCAGTTCTCACCTTAGAAGTAAGAAGCATTAATAAAACATGGTAAATGCCGTTTCTCTAGAAATGGAGAAGGAAGTAAGTGGCTCATATCCAGGAACATAGTAGATAAGCCACAGAAATGTCAGTGACAGGTGTCACAGATTAAGCACCTACTACATGTGAGGGGCCCCTACTCTGTTGGGGGAAACATTATTCTTGCACAGCCCACAAAACTTAGAACTCTGAGCGATAAGTGAATTCCCAAAGGCATGCACGTGGTGGGCCTAGGAAACCCCCAACCTGGGCTGCCATGCTGCCTGGGCTGGAGTCTTGAATCACAGGGATCACCTAAGCCCAAATGCCTCATCTTGGCATGAGATGAGAAAACTGAGGCTGAGGTCATTCTTGCATTAAGAAACATTTTGTAGTCTACGGACTGAGCGTGCCCTGAATGTGCCCAATCTCGTCTGATCTCAAAAGCTAAGCAGGGTCAGGCCTGGTTAGTACTTGGATGGGAGACCGCCTGGGAATACTGGGTGCTGTAGGCTTTAAAAAAAAAAAAAAAATTGTAAGCTACTGATTAATTGTACTCCACACAGCCCACATGTCAAAATAACATATGAATCATCAGGCAGGATCTGGTACGCAGCTGGTTTTGCATGATGCCATGCACCGGGCTGAGAAGCCAGAGCTCTGCAGAGGGAAATGTAGGGAACAGACCCAGATTAAGGAAAGCCAGGTTCAAGCTCCAGCCCTGACACTTACCAGCTTTCCGACCATAAGCAAGTCACTCTACCTCTTCCCCTCCGAGTCTTAGCTTCCTCATCCATAAGATGGGGTTTAATGACAGCCATAACAAATACTGTTGCTAAGATTTGAATTCACCAGCAGTTACTGAATGCTGCTTATGCCCCAAACACTAAGCAAAGTGCTGTAAGTCTATCACCCCGTTTGATGCTCTCAGCACCATAGGAGGGAGAGGCAAATGTTATTAAAGCCCCCTTCTATAGACAAGGAAACTGAGGCACTGAGAGGGGAGGTCATTCTCCCAAGCCACAAAGCTCCAAAGTTGATCTCAGGCCATCCACTCTGGAACCTGCCCACCCAGAGAGTCCAGCAGAGTTAGCCTCCAGTGAATGCTGGCTGTTGGCTACAATGTCATTATTTCCCAGGAAAAACTGAACAAATGACCCAAACTAGTAAAAAAGAACCAGGATCCTGAGACCAGACATTTGGGAACAAAGCATTTTAAGTTCCAGCCCACTATTCCCTTAGGTCTGAGCAGTCAGGGAGGAGGTCAGGGACAGGGAAGAGCCTCATCTGCCTGGGCTCCCTGCCATTCCCTACGTGACCGACATCTCCACCAAGGACCTGCCTGTGCATCGGCCAATGACACCAACCCAGGGAGTGCTGTCAGTCCCCACCCAGGGCGCTGATGTGAGGCACAGTGCAGCCAGGATGCTTCTGGAAAATGACAAAGCCGGACTAGCACATCTGAAGTGGGAGGGGCATAAGTATATCAAGAACTTTTAACAACCAAAGGGGTCAAAGCCAGAGTGCCCTGATGTTAGGATGTTTGCTGGAGAAGAGCTTGTCACTGGGGTTCATTCATATCAAACAATGGGAGCAAAGTGTCTTAATTTCTGGCTTTTGACAGAAAGGTGTGCTGAAAAGTGCCTATAGAGACAACTCAGAAAGAGCAGTGCAGACAGCTGAAAGGGCCTGCTGTGGGTAAACAATGACAGCCCGTTGCAGAGAAAAGAGCTGTCTAAGACTTAACCAAAAAGTCTAAAAATTAAACTGTCTATCACGAGCCAGCTTTGTCTCTTTTCCTTCCCTCCTCCCCACAAAATTGACTTTCTGTCTTCCTCAGAAGCATCCTCTACTAAAATAGGAAACCCTGTTATCAAATCAACACGATGTCAGTAACATCCTACAGAAGTAAATCTTCTGGACCCATTGTGGCCAGAACAAAGGACAGGTCTTGGATAGACTTGTTTTTTAAGCCAAGGAGAGCAACTGGGAACACTGATCATTCCTTCAACTCATTACCTAAGTTCACCTGTTCCAGAGCTTGGCTGTGACCATCCAATCACGTCTGTGTCTCCCATGAGACAGGGAACCATCTACTGTTCAGCAGTGCTCCTCCAGCACCCAGTACCATGCTTGGCTCCAGCAGGTGCTTTGTAACTGTCAGACAAATTAAGTAATAATTAACTGACCTGATGCTGTCCAGAGTCTGCTTCTATCCCTGCCTTCCTCCGCCCCCTTTACACACAGATATACTAAACACATTCCTGTTCACTGCGCCCCCATGGCCCCTGCTCTCCCATGTCTGTGCCTTTACACACCAGCCCTTCTATGTGCAGTCCGCTACTCACCACCTCTCCACATCCCCCGAGTCCTCACTGAGACATCCCAGCTGAATGGGTCTATGAGGGTCTGCCCTCAGGCAGCTGGCATTCAGATCTGGGTCCAGCAACTGGTGATTGTATAACCTTGGACAAGTTGCTAAATCTCACTGCAGTTTCATTTTCTCCATTGAAATTATGGGATTACAAAAGTGCTGACCTCAATAGATGGTGAGAAGATTATCTGAGATGCCACTGCAAAATGGCAAGCACAATCCCTGTATTCAAGAGATGTTAGATGTTGTTATTACTGCCATGATGATGATGATGATGATGATGATGGTGGTGGTGGTGGTGATGACAGTAGTGGTGATGATGGTGGTGGTAGTGATAATGATGGTAATGGTGATAATGATGGTAATGGTGATGATGGTGGTGATGGTGATGATGGTGGTGGTGATGATGGGGTGATGGTGATGACAATGATGATAATAATGGTGATGATGATAATGATGGTGATGATGTAATGATGATGGTGGTGATGATGGCGGTGATGATGGGGTGATAGTGATGATGATGGTGATGAGGTAATGATGATGGTGGTGACAGTGATGATGGTGGTGATGATGTAATGATGGTAGTGATGATGTAATGATGGTGGTGATGGTGATGATGATGGTGATGAGGTAATGATGGTGGTGATGGTGATGACAATGGTGGTGATGATGGGGTGATGGTGATGATGACGGTGATGATGTAATGATGATGGTGATGACAGTGATGGTGATGATAGGGGTGATGGTGGTGGTGATGATGATGGTGATGGTAGTGGTGATGATGGTGGTAGATGATGGTGATGATGATAATGATGATAGTAGTGATGGTGGTGATGATGGTGGTGATGATATGGGTAAGGGTGATGATGAGACTCCCTACAAGTTTGTGAGCCTCTAGCCCTTTCTAAATTCTGTTTTTCTTTAGAGTGCAATCTCCCCCAGGATACCCTCTAAGAATATCCCTAAAGAAACCCCCCCATTCCGAGTTCTCATTTGACTTCCCATCACCTGAAGCTCCTATGGCTTTCCTTACCCACAGCAGGTTCCTGGAAGTGTTCCCTGAATGTACAAAGACACAACTACTAAGACAGCAACAAAAAGTATATTAAAAAGCAAAATCCAGCACAAAGTCTTCCTACACCAAAAAGAAGATTTCCAAAGATGATTTGATAAACCCCACACACTCAGGAAGGAACCATGACATCTTTTGAATAAGGGAGCAGCCTACCATAAAGACAGCTAATGGTCTGTGAACACCCAGGAAATACTAATTCAAGACTCAGTATATGTGAAAAGAAATCTCAGCCTGTCTCTCTGCTCAGCAGGAACCCAGAGTCATCAAGAGAAACAAACTCTCAGAATCAAACAACCCAACTACATTCAATTTCCAGGCTGACAGACATAGTCATCTTCACTCAAAGTGCCAAAGGCAGAACAAATGAAGGGGCTTCTGGGTGATATGATCACCATTCACTCTGCTTAACTCAATCCCCGACCATTCTGATCTGAACAAGCAGCTCCTCTAAAATGCACACATGTACACACACACACACACACACACACACACCCCTCCAGAGGCCTAATTTCCCAATCAAAAGACATCTGGATTATTATAAGCTGTCTTCCAATAACACTTTGGTTAAAAAGTTAAAAATGTTGCCTTTAAATTAAAACATTCCAACCAAAAGTAAAAGAGACCCCAGGATTTTTTTTATTATTAAGTAGCAAAACTTGAGCTTTCTAACGAAACCAACATAGTTATAAAAAAAATTATAAAAACATGTTTTTTTACAGTCTTCCATAAATATCTGAAGGCTTTAAAGGATCAAAGCAAACAAATAATATTTTATATTAAACTCTTATTAAAATCCAGGAGAAAAAAAATCTAATTAATGCAGTGACAAAGTATTTTTCCTCTTTGTGTTACTTACATGTATTATAAACGTATCTATTGCTTTCCTTGGGTTATAATGGAATCGCATGAAATCTTGTGACCCAATGAATGAAATGCATCAACTACTATTAACAAAATGAAAGGTTGAACTTATCTCATTAGGGGACTCGAGGGTAGGAATCAGGATTTGAGGCTGAATACACTTCTATTCTCTGAGAATCACAGCACTGAATAACTCCTTTACTGCCTTGGGTCCTCCACTGCCAACATGCAAATGCGTCCCCTCCTACTTGTGTCTGCAGCCAGAATTTTTGTGGCATTGGTATCTAGACTTCAAAACAATCCATTGTTCATAAATCTAGGACACAGGCATAAATTTCTCACCATATCCCACAAGAACACTCATCTCCAAATTGTGTTTTATGGCACATAAAATGTGAAATCTGGGAGGCATGTGGATAAGTGGTAAATAGGAGCTTCCCCCTTTCAAAACCATGGAGTAAACTAGTTAGACATACGCAAATTCCTTTATGTCTAGGATTTATAGGAGATTTGAGTTGGAGCAGAAATGGAAAAAGTCTAATTTTCATATTCAAGTGTTAAGTAATGCCTGAACTCTTCAATTTCCCTGAAATTTATAAAAACCCAGTTTAGTTTCCAGTGGAAAAGCAATTATTAAAGAGTAACTAAAGGGCACCTGGGTGGCTCAGTGGGTTAAAGTCTCTGCCTTCAGCTCAGGTCATGATCTCAGGGTCCTGGGACAGAACCCCGCATCGGGCTCTAGGCTCAGCAGGGAACCTGCTTCCCCCTCTCTCTCTCTGCCTGCCTCTCTGCCTATTTGTGATCTCTGTCTGTCAAATAAATAAATAAAATCTAAAAACAAAATTTTTTAAATAAAAATTTTTTTTAAAAGAGTAATTAAAATACTACTTCAAAGCTGATGTAATGTTCTGGGCATTTCAGGATGTTTGCAGACACAAAGATCCTTCTAATCATCACTAATTAATAAGATTTCCTTACATAACATTGGAGGGATTTCTTTCAAAATGTCAAAAGATTCCTCGTGTGCCCTAAGAAATCTCTGGCCCCATCACTTATGTTCTCAGAGGCATGAGACACAATGGCTGGTCAGCAGGGATAAACTTCAAGCCAGAAGTCTAGCTAACCAAAAGTCACATTACTGTTCTGTAACCAAGAGGAGCTTAAATATTTCCTCTGCTACAGAAAGGCCTGATGGCAATTACCTGGGAGGCAATCAGCATCCACAAGGAGTCCTGGACACTGGGCTCCTACCCTACAAGGCAGCCTCATGGCTGAGACCGGGCTCAGAGGTGGCTGCTTGGATCTGAATCCTGGCTCTGGCACTCACTAGCTATGTGGATCTGGGCACGTTCCCTCCTTTCTCTGGGACGCAATTCTGCACCTGCAAATGTGGACAAGACTAACTGCTTTCTCACTGGA
Source organism: Pteronura brasiliensis (assembly GCA_004024605.1). Lineage (NCBI taxonomy): Eukaryota > Metazoa > Chordata > Mammalia > Carnivora > Mustelidae > Pteronura > Pteronura brasiliensis. Next base: position 49,247 of record PJEN01011229.1, read on the forward strand.
ATGCTGGGTGGGATTCAATGAGATAATCTTCTTTCTCAAGCTCTCAGCAAAGGGCCCAGCACATCGGAAATGAAATGTAAAAGGCCTTGATTGCCATGGGGGTGTCAAGGTGAAGAGGTAAAAGTAAGGCCACTATATCCACCAGTTCTCTGGATGCCGGCCCATTTACTCTAGAGGCAGAAAGACACAAAACACTATCCTCAGACTGAGTCATACAAAGCAGTCTCATCCGTGGTCGCCTGACCAGCTAGAACCAGAAGAGCCATTTACAGGACCCTCTATGGTGCCTGAGTCTGGTAAAACTGAGTTTTATCCTACAAGGAGATGGAGCAGGGAAATCGGTTTCTGGTCTTATTTTACTGTAAATTCTTGGGAAACAACTTGGCCCAGCTCAGGTAAGTGGGTCCCTTCTCTTTCCAAAGTGGCAGGTCGATTACCCGTTCTCACATGACCAAGCAGCGTCCGTCATGATCTGGAACTGAGTTTCATGTGATGGGCTGCTCCCCTCCTCTTTCTTCTGGACAGCTTACGGTCTTCAGCAGGGGACAGAAGAGCAGAAATGGAAACCCATTTGGTTCATACTTGGGAGACTGGTCAAATCAGCCATGAAATCATGGTACTTACAAACATGAGGCGGGTAGGTATGTTGTCGGACTGCACCAAAGGATTTTTGTAGAGCCAGATCTCTTCTGGCTGGATGACTCTCTGGAATGGGTCCAAAAACTCTGTGAAACTGAAACAAAACAAAGACAGACGAGTGAGGGCTTGAGCGTTCATATGTCGCCGGTAGTTCCCGAGAAGGCCACGGCCACAGGCCCTCAGTGGAGAATCCAGCCTCTGGGGGAGGAGAAGGGAATAACAGGCTGCCCTGGGAGGGGAACATGGATTGAAAGAATTACTGAGACTCTGTAGAACCTTCTGTCAGCACCTGCCGCCAAAGCCCAATTCTGGGCATAAAAGAACAGCGGAAAAGCTGACATACAAAGACCATAGAAGTCAGGTCTGCAAAGTGAACTAGGAGCCGAAGGGCAGAATGGGGGGGGGGGGTCTCAGAGTGGGGCAAGGCCAGGCCAGCAGCGCAGCTCTGGGAAGGAAATGGGCTCAACATGGAGCAAAGGTAAAGGAGGGCCAGGAACCACGGAAGAACGAACCAAGGGCTCCTTCCCTCCCTTACCCCTATGGCGCCCTGATACTTCTCTACCAGTAGGGGGTAGAGTGAGCAAGAAAAGCCTCCAAGAGAAGACTAGGTTGGGCCGGAGGAACACAGAAAAGAAGGGAGGCAGGAAAAGGGAAATGGGGAGGACTCTGGGGCTACTGCCAAGAAACCAGACAGCATTAAGCACCCACATCCTCCTCTCATCACCCTCCCAAACCCTCCCACACCCTGGAAGACCACAACACCCAGGCGGAGGGAAAGCAAACACCACCAAGAGTAAAACGGGGCGGAAAGGGGGCCGGGGGGACAGAGCCCGCAGGAGTATGGTTTGCTTTGTCAGACTGACCCACCAGCCCAGTTCTCCAGCTGGTGAACTCAGTTCAGAATGGGGGTCCAACAGAGCCAGGCAGAGACTGAATGTCTTTTCAGACCTAGTCTCGGAGGTCTTGTGGTGTCATCTGGTGACATGTGAGTCATTCGGTCAGCCCAGATTCAAGAGGGGAATGGATGCCCCTTCTTGGCAGGGATATAGCAAGGTCCCACCAGAGAAAGGCTGCTTAAGATGACAGACTTGGGTTTAAAATAATTATATGCCAACCCCCGGCTGTCATCACTGTAATGGGCCCATAGGTCCCCTCTCAGAAACCCCAGGACCTTGGTCTCCATGCCTCCCCCACACAGCTGGCCACACCACTGAGCACATCCCTCTTCACCCAGCTTGTCCCCCAGATGTTATTACCCTCGTGGCTATTTTTTAAAGACTCACGCACCCAGCCTTTTGCACACTTCCACATCCCACCCCGAGGAGCTGCAGCCAGAACGCATCTATCAAGCAAATTATATCCTCTGGGAGCAGCAGAGCCAAGAAAGATAGATGTCCCTTCTCCAGCCACGCTCCAGCCACCAGTGTCTGCCTGCGAGAATCCAGACAGTGAGGCAGCTACGCAGAGGACTTGGGTCTCAGAAAGCAAACGAGGGCAGAGATGGGCCCGCGGTGAGATGGAAAGTTCTGGAGACGGTATAGGGTGGCTACCACGAAAGGACATCGCAGGCCTGGAAACCCCCTTCCACACACTCTTTGGAGGTGGTCTGGAAGCTAGGCAATGGAAACCCAGCTTCCAGGGCAGAAGTCTTGTGCTTACGGGACAGCCAGTCCCTGGAGGGGCCAGAGAGCTGGCATCTCCAGCCAGCTGCCCCGTGGTGCCAATGCCACTGACCTGTGGTCAACCTTTGATTCACAAGGGGCCAGGGCATCTGCCTCACAGGCAAGAAACTTATGAAAAATGCAGAATCTTGGGACTTAGCCCAGATCTACTGAACCAGAATCTTCATTTTTAATAAACCCCCCAGGGCATGCACAGGAGCCCTAAAGTCAGACACACACAGCTCTCAAGCAGGAAATGGGGTGCTTCCCAGCTTTGGCCTTTTAAGAACCAAGTTAGTCAATTTTGCCTTATCCCCCCTCCTCCCAGACCATGACTTTCCGTGAGACTTTGTAAACTAAAAGCCTAGAAGAAACTTCATGTCAGGGCTTAATTATGAAATCAGTGTTCCCTCCATAAACAGCTGGTAAACATCAAAATAAATACAATGAAAACCAAAGACTGCTATTAAATTCTACTTTGGCACTGTTGCCTGGAGTCTCGACTGCCCTCTCTTTGAAGGACCTCCAGAGCTTCCCCGCGAGGCAGCGAGGACGGAGGGACAGGTGAGAGTGACCAAAGGCAGGTGCCCTCCCTGTGACTGTGGAGGTGGGGACTCACACTGTCTATCCTCTAAACTCACCTCACAAGCCCATAAAATTCTCTCCAGCACTGCTGTGGTCATGGAAGCATTTCAAAACATTTTGATGGGAAAAGAAAAGAGTTACTACTAAAGTAGACATATAATTTTCTTTTGTGAAAATTCTAACTGCCCAAAGTCAGGTAACTTGCTGTTGGATGTGGATCCAAGTCATGCTTCTTTCATTTCTTGGCTGTTTGAATTTGACAATTATCTTAATCAAACTACATATCAATTCTTGGCAGAGGAGAACAGTGTTACTATCTTCTCCCCACTTTTCTGATAACGCGGTCTGAAGAAATTGGGAAACGTACATTGGGAAGATTCAAAAATGTTATTCCAACTTTATGCTGGGCAATTCTCTCTTTAATTCATGTGTACATCCTCCTTAGGCTGGGTTCCTATCTCCTCTCTCTCTCTCTCTTGTCTTTCTTTTTCTCTTGGTGGCCAGTCCTGTTTTCACAGCCCAGCATGACTTCAAGCAGCCTATGATATCTGCTTATATAGGAAGGAGTGCAGTAGGGGACAGACAGCAGACCATCAACTCTGCCTACTGTTTACTCGCTCAGCAAACCCTTACTGAGTGCCTGTGATATGCCTGGTATTGCTCTACGAACCCTGGTGAACAAAACATATGTGGTCCCCACTCTTGCAAAGATTACAGTCAAGGAACCCTAAGTGGTCACTGGTTGGGGAATGAGATGTTGAAGTCTTCAGTTACAGGTATCAGAGTGTTGTCTACACAGATCGCCAGCCCACCCTGCTCTGAGGAGATGCCAGCTTAGGAGTGTTCCAGTAGTTGGACCCAAGAGATGACCTCTAGCCTAGAGCCACTTATAAGGTCCTTGACCCCCGGAAATGTTATAAGATGTGTATCTATCACTCTGTTCACATGCTGAATGTGCCAACAGATTTAGCCCAGAGTTAGGAAATCAGAAGAATGGCCCATCTTGACATCACACTAGCAAGGAATTAGTGATGCCTCTGTCCCCCATGCCTCTTCTAAATCAAAGTCAAGTTTTCAAAGGCCCAGAATCTCCCCATCATCTTCTAAAAGACTCCACAGACTTGCCAATGATCTTTAAGTCATGGACCTTGATAACATAACGTTTTCAAGAAAAGGTTAACACTGGGGTGCTTGGGTGGCTCAGTGGGTTAAGCCTCTGCCTTCGGCTCAGGTCATGATCTCAGGGTCCTGGGATCGAGTCCCACATCGGGCTCTCTGCTCAGCGGGCAGCCTGCTTGACCCTCTCTCTCTCTGCCTGCCTCCTGCCTACTTGTGATCTCTCTCTCTGTCAAATACATAAATAAAATCTTTAAAAAAAAAAAGAAGAAGAAAAGGTTAACATTTCAGTCACATACTAGGCACAGATTTCTACCTCCTTTACTCCCAACCAAAAACAACACAAGATTATACTGAAAATGAGCTTAACCAGACCCTTAAACTTGGTGTAAATCCCTGCTTTGGCATTTGCCTGCTGGGTGGCTTGAGAAAAGTCACTTAGCCTCTCTGAGACCTCATATCCCTCCCCGCCAGCCCCTCCCAGGATGACCATAACTTCCAGGGCAGTAATAATACTGCTATCATTAGTAGTAAGAAAAGCTGGCATCTGGCATGGTGTTTGGGGCACTGAAGGCCTGAACCAAATGCTCTTCCTGCAACGTTGGCATGAACAGTGCTGAGGACACGCTGTGGGTCTGAGAAGGACACTCCTCCCCATGATCCCCTACCAGGGGGCATGAGGTTCCATGCCCAGGGAAGAGAATCAGACAGGATGTCAACAACCACCACTCACCACGGGGCCATTCTGTGAGCCAACAAGGACCTGGGCAGTCACTTCTGAACCTTGCAACATGCAGGAGGGAAAATCAAGACTCATGAGAGAGAAGTTTTCCAAGAAAGAACAAAGTAAAGCCCATTTCTTAATTGAACTATTGATTTTTCCTCTCTAGTGGGCCTCTCTTGTGCAAGAGGGAAAACATGGACAAGTGGGCTTTGGATGTGGTCAGCAGATAGGCAGCTGCTACAGAGGGAGGAGGGGACTGGATTTACCATTAGTCCTGGGGCCAGGCGTAAGATGAAGCTACAGAGAGAACATGCTGATAAATCATCTCTATGAGCCAGCAGGCCAGGAACGTGCCCTCGAACAGCCTTCTCCTGAGTCTGGTCACTGGCTGCCCCAAAGACAAGTAACAATTTTTATAAAAATAGCTAGTTACCATGTTCGGAGCCATCTTGCACCATGCCCTTGACTGGGTGCTTTCCAACGTTACTCATTTACTCTCCGTAAGAGCCCAGTGAGACAGCAACTGCTGTTATCCCCATTTTAGAGATGGGAGAACTGAGGCCACAAGGAGAAGGGTCTCTTGCCTAAGTCATCACAGCTCCATGTGCCATGGAATGTCCGTTATCCCACGTCCTCCTCAGCACACTCTGGAACTTTAAGGAAGGAACATGCAGATACACACACACACACACACACACACACACACACGCAGGCATTGCCCGTCAGTGTAAAGACATCTGCAATTATTTTAGTAAGAGGTATTGTTCTCCACAATTAGAAATATAGCCTCACTCTTGGGAAAGGCAACATGGGATCTCAGTTCTCAGTCAGGGGGAAGACTGAGATCAGTTAGACGTTTGTTGTGAAGGAGGGAAGGAGAGACGTGAAGCCCCCGAGAAGGTGTTTCCGCCAGCCCCTTCCTCCCGGCTCCTGGGAGAAGCAGGTGCCCCTGCACCAAAGCTACCTGCCACTCACCTGCCCTTGGGAGAACGTCATCCAGGAGACCAGCCCTGGCCAGATGAAGAACAGCTCTCTCTTCTCTGGCTGCGTGACCTTGGACAAGGCACCTCCCTTTCTGGCCTTGGTCTCCTTACTCTGCCAAGTAATGCTGACAAGAACACCTATCTCAGGGGGTTGGACAGATTCTAAACAGGGTGAAGATGTGAAGTGCTAGAAGGGCACGGGCATATGTTGTTGGCCTGCGGGGGAAAGCCTTAAACTACAGCCCAATATCACATCCTGCCCTGACACCTGAAACCACATGGACTTCAAACAGCCTGACCACAAGCTCCCCGCCCCACTCTGCTCCCTCAGGTAAGGTCCCGCCACCAAACAATCCTCCTTATCAAGGGACCAGGTACAATTTCTGTTTATGCTGGAATGTTGGGTTTCCAGCCCTTCCCAACCCAGGAATAGGCCAATCACATCCTCCTGCAGGAACCGGGGACACCCCACGTTCTTGGTACTACAGAGCCCACCTCCCACAGGCCCTGCTGGTTTGCTCTCCCCCGATCCTACCCCTGCCCAGCCGGCGGCATCCTCCGTCCCTGCTGTGAGTATATGTGACCAATAAATTCCATCCATCTCTCTGCCCCATCTTCAGTGTCACGTACGGCCATCCCCAGAACCCCAGGGTAGGAACCCCTCCTCGTCAATGGGGTAAAGACAGGGTATCAGAGCACATACCTCTGGCCGAGGCCCTCCTGAACATTATGGGATGAGACCGTGGTGGAAATATGTGGGCCAAGCCTGGGAATGTCCTTGATCTACCCAGCTCCAGGAAGGATGAGAAAGGACTAAGAGGAGGCAGCATGAATAAAACCAAGCCGCCACCCCAAGACTCCCTGTTCATGCCAGCTCTTCTTCAGCTTGTAGGAACACAGCCCTATCCTGCCTCCGCCACCTGTGGTCACCAGTACTGCGACCACAAACCCCCGTGTGCCTCTGACGCACGAAGTACCCAGCACCTCAAGGAATATTCCTCCCAAATACGTATACTCTGAACCTAATCAAGTCTTTGGATCCAACTTCCAGGGTATGAGGGCAGGGGATCAAGTCAAATGCCCTCAAACAAATAATTAGACAAGTCCAGGAATAAAGCTAGAAGGAATGTTCCAGACTACAAGAATCTGCAGAGACAAAACAACCAAATGTAACATACATTTGACTGGATCTTGGGTCAAAAAAGTAAAAAAGCCATAAAAAGAAATTTGGAGGGTAACTAAGGTAACACAAGGACGGGACCAAACCAGGTATCAGGTGATCATCAGGGAATAGTACTAATTTCCTTCAGTGTCGTAAGCACATGGATATGGAGAAGAATGCCTTATTTTTAGGAGATGCATTTAGGGAGCTTAGGATAATGATCTGTCAGCAACTTCCTCTCAAATAGCTCAGAAAATTGTACATAAACATATAACTACAGAATAAAGCAAATAGCGTAAAATGTTAATTGCCCAATCTAGGGGGAGTGGATGGAAGATCGTTTTACTGTTTCAACCTTTCTGTATACTGGAAATTGGTCAGGACGAGAGGCTGGTATAGAGGGGTCCAGGAGCAGGAACCCCCAAAGGGGGAATAGCACAGAGGCAATATAGCAATGGAAATACAGTGTTAGCAGAGCTGGGGAGTTGAATAGCTTCTGTTCTACCTTTGCCACTTACGACCTGCGTGACCCTAGGCACAGAACACCTGCTCTCTGAGCCCTGAGTGGCTCTTCTAGAAGTGCAGCTAACTATACCCTGCACCCCCACCCCCGCCCGCCCTCAAGGCCGCAGTGAGGAAGGAACAGTGAGGTTGTGCACAAGGACCTCCACAGAGAGCCCACTGTGCTGCACTCAGCAGATGCCCCCTCCCCAAGAGTCATCTTCTGTCACAACAGCATTTTCAAACCACAGCAAGGAAAAAGCAGGACACACCCAAACCCACCTGCCACAGAGCAGGGGCGTACATGGAGGTCTATTTTGCAGAAGCACCATGTTCAAAACTATGCCCATCACTCCGAAACTCCAAACATTTTCTTTTTTTTTTAAACTCCAAACATTTAATCCACTGATTTCGGGATGTTTCCGCAGAGGGTGCCTCCCCTCTGGAAGTAAACAGAAGATGGAAGACATTTTAATTGTCTGAATTCAAACAGAAAATCCTGGTCTACACATACGCAGCCTGCAAAAGCGAATACGTTGGGTCCAGCTGGGGCTTCATGACCTGGAGAAGTGGCAGAGGCCCCTCCCCATCTGTGAAATGAGCAGCACACTCACCTGAAATGTCATGAGAATTGGGGTATCATAACTGGGGTCCATGAGAAGCAGTCAACGATTGGCATGAAGACTACTTATCACTGGAAAACTCCAGATTAAAAAAAAAAGTCCTAAAAGCATGCATACCACATAAGAATGTCTGGCCCTTATCTGGGTCCTGATTCAAAGAAATCTGGTGTTCTTTTGATCAGGGTTTACAAATGGCATGGAGCTCGGGGGAGCTGGTTCAGTTTTGTTGTTGTTGTTTTAAGTTCTCATTGGTTGAAGTTTTTGAACCATTGACGTATGAAATGATGTCATGTCTGGGCTTCGCTTTAAAATACGCCACCAAGGGTGCCTGGGTGGCTCAGTGGGTTAAGCCACTGCCTTCGGCTCAGGTCATGATCTCAGGGTCCTGGGATCGAGTCCCGCATCGGGCTCTCTGCTCAGCAGGGAGCCTGCTTCCCTCTCTCTCTCTCTGCCTGCCTCTCTGTCTACTTGTGATCTCTCTCTGTAAAATAAATAAATAAAATCTTTAAAAAAATAAATAAATAAATAAAATACGCCACCAATAGTGTGGGAGGGGGGAACGGATGAAATCAAAGTGCAGGTAACTGACGGAGGGTATTTGACAATTTCCACACTAAAAAGTTTTTTTAAGTGATTTTGCGCATTGGCCCAAAAGATACTTACAAAATTAAGTGTTTTATCAACCAAAGCAACTCTCTGATGCTCTTGGAAAGCATCATTTCAGGCAAGTCTAACAACACAAAGAGTAATGAAAAAAACTCAGCAAGAAGAAAGGAGAGACGAGGGATGAGGTCACGTCCTTCACAAAAGGAGGTTCCTTCCAAAACCTGTACCCCTAGACCTCAGCTTGAGGGGCCCCAAGCCCAAGGCAATGAGGAGTTCTCTCCCTGGCCCAGATGCTACCCAGACTGGATGTCGGGAAGCAGGCTCTTAAAAACTAGGGTGGTGAGAGGTCAGTGACAGTGAGCCGTGGGTGACAGGTGACTATGGGTAGAGCCAGGCCACCGAGCTTGGGACTCCAGGAAGCCCATGGAATCTGCTTTCCACTGGCTGCATGAGGGCTTCCTGGAGCTCAGAGTCCCCCCTCCCCCAGGAAAGCTCTCCCTTCTGCAACGAACATCCTCTGAGCCAGACACATCTCTTAGCAGAAAATGTTGCTCACACTGTGTCTGAGCCATAGGCAAACAAAAGCCACTCCAAAAAAACAATCAAACAAACAAACAACCTAGTAAAAGAAGCGGGAGGGAAGCATATATTTCTTTGCTAACAGACTTCGTCTCCAGTTAAGCTCTGACTCCAGAATGCCCAGTGAAGCATTCGCTCCTGGATTAAATAAGTCTTCAGGAATGGAGCCAGAGCGTAAAGCACTCTGGAGCATTCTCCCTACCTTGCATGGGCCAGGCCGCACTGAGCAGAACACTGGGGCAGAACAGAATGCCACTCAACACTCAGGACAAAACCCAGTGAAGACAGAACTTAAGTTGAAGGGGCTTCTGGGCTGGAATTTTTATTCAGACACACCAGTCAGGGGCCCTTGGAGTGTCTCTGAGCTGTTCCTTTCTTCCAGCCTCATAGGACTTCCTCCTGGTGTCAGTCAGCAGCCGGCAGGGAGGCAGCAGGCCTTTCTTACCCAGGTCCTTGGCAGACAGCAGCAGAGCCCTGACTTGAATGAAGCCCCTGACCATGTTCTCCATGACCTGCTTGTCCATGTTCTAGAATGATCTTCAGCTGGGCTGCTAGGTGAGAGGAGGCACATGCGTGACACACACACAAAAAAGCCACAGATTGGAAGGCTAAGGGCTGGGGGCAGCCACGATCTGAGGAAAGGCTGATGGCAGGGGCCAGGTCAGGGTGGAGAGCATGTGGGGAGCATATGAGACAAGACACTGGGGTACACCTGCCCTTGGCATGACAAGCTGATGTATGGGGAAGGCAAAAGACATTTCCCTTCTACCCTGAGGCATGGCCAAGCCTGTGGTTTTTAAGCAGATAAAGGATGTTCACGTTGGTCCCCAAAGCCTTTGGTTGTCGGTAGGCATCCTTAAGTGTTTTCCTGGCCACTTGCACACAAACCCTCAAATCCTTAATGCAGAGTCAAATTGGCCTGTGGACCTGGGCTTGACCTTGCACAGTCGCAGACACCCCCGTGCTGATTCCTGTGGCCCCAAAGACAGCCAGCTAGAGTCAAGGACCAAGCAATCACTGCCCGTTAGTACGACTCGGCTCTACGGCCGGGATCCATCCGCTCGCTCAAAACCATCCTAAGAGAAGGATCGAGAACAGCCCGGTCATCACCGCTGCTGCAAAGATACAGCCGCTTCTGGCTGAGTGGAAGGGCCACAGCACAACACCAGCTCCAAGAGGGCACCAGGGATTCTTGTCCGCTTCTGATCAGAGCTGTAGCCCCAGGGCTTACGGCAGTGCCTGGCATGCAGTAAGTGCTCAATAAACACGTGTTGCATCAGGACTAAACAAACCCACGGCAGCCGTTTTGATAAAGACCCAATCTTCTGCCACACGGAATCCTCAGCCAGAGGCTGGCACCTGGCTGCCCTTGGACTGAAAGCAATTTGCGGCTACATTTAGTCTGGGCAGCTCAGTGGTTTTTTGTTTTTTGTTTTTTTTGTTTTTTTTTTAATGTATAATTCATGGCCGATATTTAAAAACCAGGAGCTCTTACAGCAAAATCTGAATCTCTGGCTTCCAGTGAAGAATTTGATCTGGTAACGTCAGGCCCACATCCCTCCAGGGCAACCCGCTGATGACGGAGTTAAGAAGAAGCTGCCCACTTGGGAAGGCAAAGCCTGCCCGGGGTCCAGCACCCCCAGCTGCCTCCCACCCATGCTGTGGCTGTGAATCCCCCAGCTCGACTGTGCAATGTGACATCTGGGCTCATCTCTGTGGCTGCTGTAGGCTGACTGCTGGCTGGGCCCCGAGTGGGGGGCACTTCACAGTCTCCAGGATCCCCCACTTTATGAGGCCAGAGCCCCCCGTGGACAAGTGTGTCCCTCTCTTCTCAGGGAGCCTGGATTTGTGGGGTGCTCGTCTGTTGATTGGCTTGTTAGGACGAATAGGGTCACAGCACTTGCGTATTTAGCCGTCTCTATACCCCTACCAGCACCATCAGCAACCGCTCCCCTCCCCTGCCGAAACACCAATTTGCCTCGCTTTCTCCTCTGTCCCAAGTGACATCATGGCCCCAGCCACTGGCACTGCTGAGAACTGGGTTTGATCCCACACAGACTGTCTGAATGGTTCCTAGTAACACAGTCAATGAGATGCTGTCTTCAGAGGCATCCAGACGGAAAGAAGGGGAGAGAGGAAGCAGAGCAAGGGAGGATGGGTCAGCTGATCGCTTTCTGAGTAGTTCCTACCTGCCAGGAGCCTGCTGGGCATGCGTTACACCTTCCCTCAATTACTCCTCATGATGAAAAAGTAGGCACTGCCGTCCCCATTGTCCAGAGAGGGAAACTGAGGCCCAGAGAGCCTCCTTGACCTGCCCAAGGGTATTCAGCAGGACAAGCAACAAGACTGAAGCTCAAACTCAGGCGTTCTAAGCATGATCCTGGGCTATTTCCAAGGTCCCTGTTTCTGGAAGTATGGGCTAGAGGACACTGCCGTGGACACGAACCATGGGAGGCTACAGACAGCAGCACTGAGCGCCGGGAGCAGCGGACAGACCCAGAGTCTGCCAGCAGAACATGGGAATCAGCCTGGCTTTAGGTAGCAGCACACTGGACCAAGAATCAAAAGAGCTAATTAGCTTGTAATTGTAGGAAGATCTCTCCCACCGTGGCATTGCTTCTTTATCAATAAAGTGGAAATCTATTCACTTACTCATCCATTCGTTTGCAGTACAGCAAGGTAGTTAAATGAGAAGCACAGATTCTGAAATACATGTACTTTGGTTTGACCTTGGCCAAATCACTCTATTTCTGTGTGCCTCAGTTTCTCATCTGGAAAAGAATTATTACCAATGAGATGACTGGCACAGAGGAAGCAGGCCCAATAAATGCTAGTTTTTATTCCCCCTTCATTCACTCGTGCATTCAACAAGCCTCACCATCCTGCCTAAGGAGAAGGTTCTGTGACCCTACTCAAAAGGGCTAGTGTTGACCCTGGGCCACTGGGGCACCATCCTCCTGTGCTCTGATCCATCTCCCTGCCCACTTTCTCCTTCCCAAGTTTCTCTCCCTCCCTCCAAGCCCTCTCTGAATAATGTTGGCCCCAGGAGGCCATCCCAGGACTTGGGCTCTTCTGTAGTGGGGACAACATGTATGCCCAGGACCATGGCAGCCCAACTTGGTCTTTCCAAATTGACATCTTCATCCCTAACATCTGCACGCCCATGTTCACCGCAGCATTATTCACAATAGCCAAGATATGGGAAGAACCCTACGTGTCCAACGATGGATGAATGGATAGAAGATGTGATATATATATACATACACACATACAATGGAATACTACTCAGCCATGAGAGTGAGGACATCTGCCATTCGTGACAACATGGATGGACCTTGAGAGCATTATGCTAAGCGAAACAGGTCAGACAGAGAAAGACAAATACTGTATGATCTCATATGTGGAATCTAACAAGCCACGCTCATAGAAACAGAGTCTAGAATGATGGTTAACAAGGGCTGGAGGTGGTGGGGTGGAAGAAATGGGGAGACAGTGCTCAAGGGATAGCAACGTCCAGCTATCAGATGAATAAGTTCTAGAGATCTAGCGTATAGCATGGTGATTATAGTTAATAATACTATATTATATGCTTGAAATGTACTAAGATCTTAAATGTTCTTACCACAAAAAAAGATACACTAATTATGTGACCAGTGCAGGTGCTAGCTAATACTACAGTGAAAATCATTTCTCAATATACAAATGTAGCAGAGCAACAAATTATACACCTTAAATTTATACCCTGTTATGTGTCAATTATAGCTCAGTAAAGCTAGGAAAACACTGAGTACAAAGACCAAGGAATACTGGAAAAGGAGGTAAACAGTGCACTGCTAAAGAAGTCAACTGTTGCTTCTCTGCCTTAAATGATTTCCGAGTCTTTGAGCCGGTTATTTTATGAGTGTTATCATGCGTCTTCACATGAATCAGTACCCAGTGCAGCGGGGCAATACTGCCAGTCAGACTGAGGGTTGCTGGGCGGGCAGGGGGGCAATGGGTGACTGGGGGATGAGCATGAAGGAGGGCACATGATGGAATGAGCACCGGGTGTTTTATGCAACTGATGAATCCCTAAAATCTACCTCTGAAACTAATAATTCCCTGTATGTTAAGTGAATTGGATTTAAATTTTTTAAAATTTAAAAAAGAAATGCAGCACACAGAAAAAGAAAAAGAAGAATGACTGCCTTGTAAAATTCCACAGGTGCTTCTAAATCGCTCTACACACTCTCAGCAGAAGAGACAGTACCTTCTCACCAGTGTATGTAATTGCTTTGTTCAAAAACATAACAATAAAACTTCCTGACTGTTTCCAAAATATACCCAAGCAGAAACAGAAGCAGGATTCTCACCATTCTCAACCTGTTGGGCAGCCAGCTGGCCTCATCGGAGAGGCCTCCCCAGATTCCACAGTCCTCACTGGAAGGTCTTAATTGGCTTTCAAGATTTTGCACGGCGCTGCAAACTTGGGTAATCGAGTTTGGGGAAAAGTGTAATCAAGCTGATTTATTCACAATTATCTCCCCCTATTATCCTCCTTGTTACCCCATTCTGCAATTACTTGTCTGGAAAATTTTTATGTAATAGAGACATGCAGAGGAAGGCAGCCGATCCCCTGAATCCTACAGCGAGGGGGCTCGGCTCTTCCCGGGGAACCTGGGCTCCTACAGGAGATGGACCCCGCAGGCTGACCTCAGCACAGGTGGTGTAAATGAGGCGCAAATGCCCAAGGAGCCTCTGCTCCAAAGCTAGAGGTCCTCGAACCCTACATGCACTTGGAAACTCACAATCAATCCCTCTGGGAGAGGACTCACTCCCCGTCAGGTCAATGTGTGTACACTGCTGACCACCACCAAGTGCATTCCAAAGTGAGGGGCGCCTGGTTGCTCAGTCATTAAGCATCTGATTTTGGCTCAGGTCATGTTCCTGGGATCATGCTCATGTTCAGGTCAGGTCCTGGGATCGAGCCCCATGTCGGGCTCCCTGCTCAGAAGGAAGCCTGCTTCTCCCTGTCCCGCTCCCCCTGCTTGTGTTCTCTCGCTCAAGGTCTCCCTGTCAATTAAATAAATAAAATCTTAAAGAAAAAAAAAAGCCCACAAACCCTATGGAGTATGACTAACATTCCCTCCATTTTACAGAGGGTCAAACTGGGGCTCTCAGAGGCCACGCAGCATCCGTGCTGCCAGATCTCAGAGCCACCTCTGCGTGCCTTCAGAACCCATGCTCATGCTCACCAGATGCTCCTGCCTCATCAAGGGAAAGGTTGGGACAGAGGGGTCTGTTCCCATCCAAGGGTCAGCTGCTCTTTTAAAGGAGGATTTGGGAAGAAGTGAGAAAACCTTAAAGAATCGGAAAGAAAGCCACTCGCCGAGGGAAGCTGGTGGTGCATCACGGTCAGTGGTTTTTGGCAACGCCGATCAGGAAGTCTACAGATGGAGGCCCTGCTCTCCACGAGGCCACCAGAATGCCTCCTAACCTTCCAGAGGGCACGTGTTTCTCTAACCTCCGTCTCTCCATGTGTAAAGTCCTTGGGTGGCCTCTAAGCAATACCACGGAACGACTTCTAGGGTTTGAAGAGCTTCTGATGTGAGAACAGAACAGAGCAAGAAGGTCCTGGGGACGCTTCTTGACCCCAAGCTGCACATCACACTCACTCGAGAAACTTGTAAGAACACCCCTGGCCTGGCCCTGTCCCAGACCAACCCAAACTGAATCTCTGGGCAACCATGGTGGGTCCCTGCTCTGGAGCCACTCTGCAGGGAAGAGACAGGCAGGAGGCAACGAGGGGCCCACGGGACACTTCTCCTTTCACTTCTGCTCCTTTCTCTTTTCTGTGTTTTTTTCTCTTTGATGTTGTCTTTACCTCTCAATCCATAATAGTCCTTCTGAAAATGTGACAAGGAATCCAGCTTCCGGCACCAAAACACATGTGTGCTTGTGCTGCGTTCCACCCGTGAACTCTTCTGTTTTGCAGGGAGTCCCCTCCGAAGACCTCATTAGCCATGAGCTAAGCCAGCACCGTGTCCCCAGGGTCTGCGCTGCCCCGTCCTGGGCTGAGATTGGCCTGGGCCGGCAGCAGGTCCCTAAGCTCTGGCCGCCACTCCCAGTGGGCAGCATCAAGAAGCATTTGGATTTGGAAAGAGAGATGAAGGGACACACCCAGCCCTGACCTCGGAGGCACAACCCAGAGCAAGTGCAAAGAGTTTAATAAATGTCTGTGGAGCCCAAAGTAGCCCCGGGCATGGGAATTCAGAGTGAATGTGGCACAGTGCACATCCCCAGGGAGCCAGGGAGCGGGTGGGAGGAGCTGAAACCCAGCCGTTTTAGTTTCCTATTGTTGTAACAAATGGTCACAAACTTAGTGGCTTTAACACCAGTTCTAGAGGTCAAAAGTGGGATATGGGGGTGCCTGGGAGGCTCAGTTGGTTCAGCCTCCCGACTCTTGGTTTCAGCTCAGGTCATGATCTCAGGGTTGTGAGATCAAGCCCCGGGTCCAGCTCTGGGCCCCGTGTGGAATATCTTCAGAGTCTTTCTGTCTCACCCTCCATCCGTGACCCACCCCCCAACTTGTGAGTGTTCTCTCTCCCTTTACAATAAATAAATAAAATCGCAAAAAAAAAAAAAA